>PVLD010018923.1:0-37725 GCA_004027595.1 Dinomys branickii
GCCATGTGGGGTGAGGTGCCTCCCCGAGTTGGGCTGCCATGTGGGGTGAGGTGCCTCCCCGAGTTGGGCTGCCATGTGGGGTGAGGTGCCTCCCCGAGTTGGGCTGCCATGTGGGGTGAGGTGCCTCCCCGAGTTGGGCTGACAAGCGGAAGAGACAGAACCACATGGCAGAGGCTCAGGGGAGGATAACGCGAGAAGTGGGGAACTGCCTAGTACAGGGGCGGGGCACAGCGTGGCTCCAGAGCTTCCGTACCTGTAATAACTTGATTGGCTAATGGCCCTGAGAAACCCTCCTGGGACCCCGTGCCTGCCCACCTCTCCTTGTGCCCCCTGTAGACCAGAGGGCTTCAGAGGATCTCCCGGAGAGCAGAGGCCTCTATGTTCCCCGTTTCCTGTGCTACCTCCCTGCTTGGGCGTTTGTCTCACTCCTTCGAGTTGGGCTCCCTGTGTTGCCTCAGTGTTCCCTGAAAAGTCGTCCCCTGTCTCTCCTGACTTCATCCTCCCAGGATGGAGGGTCCTGCTTGCTCCAAGGAGACCTTCCTGGCCGCTCAGGCCCGCACTGGCCTCCTTGTCTGATCTAAAGTGGCTCCAGTACCCATGCCAGCCTGTGCAACAGCACCTGCTTCAGGAAAGCCATCGTGCCATGTACAGTATTGGGGTGCTGTTTCTCACAGCGAGAAACCCTCCACAGTCCGCTTAAGCCTAGAACAGGGACATGCTTACAAGGGCACTGCGAGTCTAAAGGAGCCCAGCCTCAGAAAAGTCATCAGGAGGCCCTGGGCTTGTGTATGTGTAAGTCACTCCCCGTCTCTATGTTCTTGTCTCCCCGCAGACTGACCTTCTTTGCCCTCAGATCACACGGGGGGCTGGTGACAGCTCACAGCACCTGACAGTCCAGGCATAGAAAGAGTCTCCAAATTCCCAAGAGAGAAGGTGATTGACCCAGTTACGTGAAGGGCCCAGCTCTAACCCAGTCAGCTCTGGGTAGGGGAATAGGATCACATGTGGCCGCCAGGCTGCACCTCTGGGGTCATTTCTGAGCCATGTGGGTTGGTATGTGGGCAGCTCTGAGAGAAGGTAAATGGTCACAGTCCAGCAGATACTCCAAACATGTTGTAGTCAGGGTTTCCAAGGGAATAGATTTAAGATAGGACACATAACTTATAAAATTATTTTGTAATATTCACCCCAAGAGCCAAATGCAGAAGAGTGCAAGTGAGCTGTCCATGCACTAGCAACCCAAAGAACCCAGCTGAGGGCCTGGATCCCACAACAATGTCCTGCACAAGTCTAGCTGAAGACCTGCAGCCCGTGGCAATGTCCTCCTCAAGTCCAGCTGGAGGCCAAGAGCCCACCACAATGTCTCATGTAAGTCTATACCAAGGACCTGCACTGGGAAGGCCCAAAGGTCAGTGGTGAAAGCAACAAAGTCTGTGCCAATGGGATGAAGGATCTGTGCCACCAGGCTGAGGAATCTGCACTGGAGCCAGGAAGCGATGCTCATAGTAAGGACCAGAGCTCCCCCATTCCCCGCAACAGTGAGAAGCCGAGCTCCTCTGAGGATGAGAACAGCTGAGTTCATATCAGGAAAGCTAGTGTGACAGGCTTCTCCAGGAGAACCAGCAGCAGCATCTTCTCCTCCAGTTCTGCTTCATGCTTTGGCAGTGCTCCTCCGGTGGGCCATGCACACCCAGAGCCACGCTGATTCAGTGCAGCTGCGTGTTACATGCTGACCATTAGTGAATCCACTACAGATGTTCATTCCATCCTTATAACTAGACAAACCTAAATGTTCTTATGAATTTCAGTCCCAGATGATCCTATTTCTCTGTGACTTTAGGCAAGTCCCTGTCTTCTTGGAGCTGCAGCATCTCTGCTCATAATACAGGGGATGGTGGGGGGATTGAGTGTTCTCTTGGCCTCCATAACTCTCTAGACTTTGGGCCCATTACTTACTGTCCCTGAGCCTTACATGTTCTCATCTGTACAATGGGAGTAAAGACAGCCACTTCACAGGCTATGGTAAAACAGTACATACAAAATATTTCACATTCACTGCACATCTCTTCTGCCCCTGCTCCTCTGTGGCACATTGGGAGTCTTGTTAGAGGAATAATTGTGTTCTAAAGATTTGCACAGTTAAGTGGAGGAAGGAGCTAAGCAAGCATTTAGCACCTAGTGTGACAATGGCTGTGACACAGGGAAGCACAGGCACTGGGAATTCAGAGTAGGAAACTGAGCCCTGAAGTCTTCGTGGAGGAGGGGGCATGTGCTGAGCATTTCAGATGGAAATGAGGACAGAGAGAAGAAAGGGGTACCAGGGAGAAGCACTGATATTTGCTCTGGAGAGCAGCCAAAGCTGGAGATCAGTCACACATGCAGGGCTGGAGCAAGGCCAGTCCTGGGAACACAGAGCACCCAAGGTGAGCTACATGAACAAGCTGCTCCAGCTCTGAGAACTCTGCCATGCAAACAGGTTGTTGGGCAGAAGGGTGTCACATGACATCAACCTGCTGAATGTATAAATAAACACAGTTTATGAATAAAGGCAGTTCCTTTCCCCCCATTTGGAAACAGGGCTGCAGCTGACCTCAGCTTTCTGTATTCTGACTCTTACCTTTATTTCTCCGTTCTCCCACCATCCTCCAGCTCTGGCCCCGCCCCAAACTGCAAGAGCTGCACTGCATGTGGCAATTTGTAAGGGGCCCACGGACAACGAGAGAAAGCAGCAATCTGGGGCAAGAGTGGGAGGGATATAAGAGATGGGCTGCAAATTCATCCCTGCTCTTCCTAGATTTATTTGTACTTTTCAATCCATGAAGCTTCTCAGAAGAAAAAAACCAAAAATGCTCCACTTTTTAAACCTGGGAATCCCCTGGGTGGAGTTTTCAAGTGGAGATGAAGAAGTGAGTCTTGACCACAGTAGAACACTGGAGGGAAAGATTCTTTCTGGCTTAGGCTGCCGTGCCCGCCTTCCTTCTGGTGATGGAAGCCGTGCTCACGGTCCCATCCCGGGGCTGCTCCTAGGGCTGGGGATGCATCTAAAAAGGGGAAGGCGAGTGAGCCAAGAGCAGCCAAGAGCAGCCCGGCAGGCAGGCCTGGGAGCAGCGGGAACATCTCCTGCACTGTGAGAAACAGACTCATTACATTCTGAGTAAAGGCTGCTCTCAATGCCCCCCCCCGGGGGGGAACAAGCAGTTAGTGCACCCAAACATGCCAAGACTCTGTTCAGGACTGCACGCCTGCTCAGAGACAGCACCACTCCAGATGCTGCTCTGGCCTCTGGGAGAGCCCTCCTTCTGCCCAAGCTTCTAGACTCTTTCTGGTGTTCTACTCACTGGGGAGATGTAAGGTCCCTGGGAGTCTTGTGGCGAGTGCCTGCCCCTCTCTGTGCCTTGCAAGGCAGCCTCGGGATCCTCCTGCGAATGGACTGTGCCAGGGACCCAGCCTGTTGGTCTGAAGGCTGGTGAGAGAAGAGGTCCCTGGAGAGGTCAGGGCTGTAGGTGACCTGGGAGGTGGCTTCTAAACTTGGGTGTTTCAAATTTAGCTGCAGCTGCCAAATGGTGAGTCTACAGGACAGCAGTGATTTGTGAACTCAAAGCCCCAAATACACTCGGGGGATTTCTACCCCGTAACATGTGCACTAAAGTTGGAACGACTTTCTAGCTGGATGACTCTAGGTAGCAGCTCCCTCCCACTCTGTGAATCTCAATTCTCATTCTCTCCCTCCCTCACCCCCTTTCTCTCCTTGTCTTCCCCTCTCCACAGTACTAGAGGCTGAACCTAGGGCCTTCACACTGAGCTCTCTCTCCAGCCCCCTTTCTCATTTTTTATTTTGAAAGAGAGTTTTAATAAGTCACTAAATTGTCCAGGCTAGATTTGAACTTGAGATCCTCCTGTCTCAGCTTCCTGGAGCTCTGGGATTACCAAGCATAAATCACCACACCCAACATTCTCTAGTCTTTAAATTTAGGACAGCTTTTAGTTTTCTGGTTAATTAATGCACACTTATTGGGGGGTACTTTGAAAAATTTAGTCAGTTTTTGAAAAGATTACACTCTGACGCATCCCAGATTCAAAATACACAAATCCTGTAGCTCAGAGTTAAGGGCGCACCTATCTCTTGTTGGTTTTTGTTGCTTATTTTTTGAGACAGGCTCTTGCTGTATCTCCTAGGCCAGTCTCTGACTTGTGGGCTCAGCCTCAGCCCCTCAAGCAGCTGAACTACAGGGGGGCAGCCCCATACCCAGCACATCATAACCACACAGTTCTCTTCCCCCAAGCTTGCCGCTGTGATTGGCTTCTGACATATTAAACGCGTAATCCTTTTGTTGGCATGATAATATGTCTATAGTAAGGTTCTTGTATCACAGGAGTACAGTTTGATGAATAATGTTCACAATTTTAATTCCTTAAAAAGTTAAAATCACCTAAGGTTACAACTGTTGGTATTTTGGCGTATTTCCTGCCTTTTCCAGCCATTGAAAGCAAGCTGCATCACCTTTATAGCCTGCTTCTTATATGTAGCATCTTGAAAATTTTTTCACGCCATTAAAGATTCTTTAAAAACAGTTAACACTTTTCTAGTGTTGCAAAGAATGGATTCAACCTGACTACCGGATATTTAAGCTAGTTGGAGCCGGCTGCAGCACACCAGTTCTTGTCTTTCTACCTACCCAAGCCTCCATCTTCTTGGTCTTCTTAACCCTTCTCCACTCGCCCTCCACCTCGGAGCTCTTCCAAGGTGACAGAGCCTTGATATTTTGTGGAAGGTTAATGTTACCAAAGAATCAGCTTTTTTCCCAGTTCTAGGAAGGAGAAACTGAGGCTTATGACGGTCCAATGACTGTTGCTGGTCGTCTAGCCAGATGGTCTTTCATGAAGCCTTATTACCTGGTCCCTGCCTAGGTCATTTTTCAAATGGAAGCCGGTGGAAACACATTGCCTGTTCTAGCCTCTCTTCTTCCTCCTCTTTCTCTTCAGCTGGATCCATAAGAGGATGTGTCCTGGCCTTGACCTCAGAGCTGAGAGCCAGTGATGCAGCTGGTCATCCATGAGCAGCTTATACAAGGCTGCAAGATGAATGCTCCACAAGAGAGCCAACTCCAGCCTCCTTCTCCGGCCTCCCCTCCGCTCCCTGTGTAGCAGACACTGGTAATGGCTCCTCTTCCTCCTTCCTAGTGACATTTTATTTTCCTTTTCAGTATCCATTCTCACCCACACAGCAACTTATTTTGTGGGGAAAAGACTCATTCCTAGTCCAAGAGTAGGCACGTCCTAGACAAACAAGGAAGTCATTCCTCCTTGCCAATGATTGGTCCAGGATTAGGATCCTTCTGGCCAACGAGACCTGAAGAGAAAACTTGGGGGTGGGGACAGGACCGTTTCTCGGCAAAGAAATAGGCATAGAAAGAGGCAGCCTCCCTTGTTCTGGACAACTGCGACTCTCGCATGGCAGATCTGGCTGCTGCCATCACCTTGTGCCAGTCTAAACAGGACGCCGACCCATGAGGGACAGCCAAGCTGAGAACATCAAGGAAAAGGGGAGCCAGAATCCTAACTGCCCCCTCCCCATCTCTGACCTTCTTGTTAGGGAGCAAATGTGTTTCCTTACAGCTGTGATTCATTTGCGTTTTCTATTACTTGCTGCGCAAAACATCCTAGGTGATAAATACTTCCAGTACATCTTCCACACTGGTGATTGTGCAGCAGGAATCTTACCCCCACTTTCCAATTCAAGTCCTTCAGGGGTGGCGGCTTCTTCTCTTCTTTCTCTGCTTTTTGAATTTCTCTTTTTTCTAGCTCTTAATGTCAAAAACTGTAAGGAAGCCACCTTGTACTCCAGTAGTGGTGCAAGAATGGGGATTTTAAAAACAGCTCCCAGTTACCCCATATGATAGTAGTTGTGCTTTTAATATCCATTGATGGATTAAAAATCATGACAAAAATAAAAACTGCAAAGCTTTTATATGTGTTTGTGTTTATCCATCACAGCAGCGTTTACATCCATTCGAGAAGTATTCATACTTGTGTGTCTGAGACACACTGTGTATCCAGCTTGGGGACAGCACTGGGTGCCACATGGTTTCCAGATGCTTGAGCTGAGGGGTCCAGAAGTTGGCGACCATCTCAAGAGTCCTCTGGTGCTCCAGGCACTCGTATCTGAAGCGGGCCTTGCATCTCGCTGTGACCACACAGGAAGTGAGTGGTGGGCTGGGGTTCAGCACCTCTCCCTTTCGGCTTCCCTGGAAATGAGGAGCAGGGAGGCATGAGAGCACTGGGTCTTTGAGGGTTCAGAGCCCAGGTAGATGGCAGACGCTGACAGCCCCAAATCACATGGAGCATACTTCAGATGCCGTGTGTGCTGTGTGGTTTAGGAGTGGCTGGAATTACACCCTCAGGGCTTAGCCAACATCGTCTGAGGCTGAGCAGAGCCTGGATCCTGCTAAAGCAAGGACTGAGTGGGGGGGTCTCAGAGCTGCGCAGAGTGGCAGTGAGGGCAGGAGGCTGCTTTCTTGCTGGAGATCAGCTGCAGGGACCTTTGGCTTTTCTAGACATAACTGCTCATTTGTTCATTTGCCCATCCAGCAAGGTGGCCCATCAGGCTACTCCCAAATGCTTGTGGAGCTGTGTAGTTCCTCAGCCTGGCACAGGAGTCAGGGCTGAGGGACCAGCCCCGACTCCAGAGCGATGTACGTATGTCCCTTGTGCAGCTAGAAGCAGGATGGAGCATGTGCTAAAGTTTCTCTGGTTAGGGCCAGGCCAGAGATGTCTTGGTCCTTTTGCCTGGGGGAGAAGAGAGGAAAGAGAAAATGGGAAATGTTTTCTAGGAGATAAATGGTCATCTTTTGACAGTGGCTCTCAAGGGACAAATAGGAATGTGTCAGGCAGATCACTGAAGAAAGGCCCCTCCAGGCAGAGGGCCAGAGGGAGAAGAGATTAGTTCTCTGTCTTTGGGTGGGAAAGCCCTCAGGGATTTTTGGGGCTCACTTGTTAACAATGGAGAGGTGGGCAGAGGTGGAGGTTTTTGTTGGTTTCTCTTCTGTTTTGTGTTTTTGGTGTTAGGGATTGAATTGAGGGCTTTGTGCATACTAGGGAAATGCTCTACCTCTGAGCTACACCCCCAGCCCAAAGTGAAGTTTTTCAGAGGGAAAGATGGGATTTGTTGCAATACAGTTCTTAGAAGATGGAGAGACTGGAAAAATAGACGAAACTGTGTTCGTACTGAAGTCTAGAAGCCTGGGTTGTCCTGATTTTGATTAGCAAAGCCTCAGAGTAGGAGGATACCTGGAACTTGGGGTGAAAGTGGCTAATGTGACTCTGTACAGAATGCGTGTGTCGTGGGGAAGCAGGACCAACGCTAAAGGAACAGAGGGAAGCACTGCAGTTGGGGTGCACAGATCAGCCCCATGGCTTAGCCGGCAGGCTACTGAGTCAGTCTGATTCCTGACAGAGGTGGCAGCTACTCGAGATGCCTAAGCATGGGGCAGAAGAGGCATGCCTCTACTTGCTGAGGGGACAAAGAGTCAGAGGGGAGGTAGGAGACCAGCCTGGTGGCCACTGTGGTCAGAAGAGGAAGTGCTGATCTGGGCCGAACAAGGACCGAGACTGGCAGAAGAGGAAGGGTTTCAGAGCAAGTTCTGAGACAGGCCAGGCCTCAGTGACTGAAGACGGTCGGAGAAGGAAAGCAAGGAGCAGAGAGTGATGCCAGTTTCTCAGCTGCCTGACCAGGCTGATGGCCAAGCCACCACGGGAGATGGACAGCTCCAGGCTCTCTCCCATCCCATCTGGAGTGTAAGGGAATGAGATGCCTGCTGCTCCAGAGTCAGACCCTTGGAGCATACCTCCTCACGTCAGTCTCCCATCTGGCCTCGGCCTCAGCTTCTTCCTGTCTAGCCCATGCCCAGGGACTAAGAGATCTGAATGGGAGATCTGATCAGGTCACTGCTCTGCTGGAAACTTTTCAAAGATCCCTATTGCTGGCTCCTTAGCCTGGCAAGTAAAATCAGCTATAATCTGACCCCATTTGCCTCCCTTGTCTCAGCCCTTAACGCCCTTCACCAGCCACAGGACTTACAGACTAACAATGATGACAGCCAGTAGCTACCTGGCCCTGGAGCGTGCAGGCTGTGCCCTCAGAACTTGATTCTCAGGGAAACACTGGTGGCCTCACATTCCCCAGAATGGACCCCATGCTCTTGCTGCCACACTCTGCACCCAGTTTTCTCAGTCTGGTACCCAGATCTCCTTCCAGCCATCTGACGCACTGCTAGGGATCATCAGCTCTGCCCTCTCATGAGCTGGGCCTTCAGTGTGTACCAAGTGTGGTCAGGGGGACACACCGGAAGGGACAGTGATAACGAGATAAGCGCAGTGACTGAGGTGTTCAGGAGACACAGAAAACGGGTTCAAACCAGAGGTCTCTGAGAACTATTCCAGAAAATCAAAGGAAGCTGGTGACTGCTCAGGCTGGCCCCTTGCACCCTCACCAGGTTAGCTCTGGAAGGGCAATCATGGGACTTTCCAGAGGTCTGGGAATTTGGGGCAAGGATGACCTGGCCGAGCTGGGTGAACTCCCTTTCTCATGTTCCTGCCATCCCCACTCTGCCGGCCTCCTAAGTGGCCACCTTATTCAGGGAGCAGCGCCATGGCTGCCTCCTCCTAGTAACAATGAAGGCGGCAGAGGATGATCTAACGTACCCCGTGGATCCAGCATCTGCCACAGGGGCGGCCTCCGTACAGACCCTTAGGGCCAGCACAGCGAAAAACCTGAGAGACTAAGAAGACAGAGAAGGGCACCCTCCTCCCGACTGCTCTTTCACCAGCGTCGGGCTTGCATTCGGTGCCTTCCCTGTGCCTGGCTCAGACCCCTCTGGAACAGAGCCCTGCAGCCAAGGCTAGTGTGGTTGCTCTCACCCCAAGTGCAGGAACAGCCTTGTGATAAAGAGCACTGCCGCAGTGGGGTCCCAAACCACGCCCCCAGACTGGGGGGAACTGCCTGCCTCAGGCTCCTGAGGAATGAGCGAAGGGCAACTCTAATTTGAGGTACAAGGAGGAAGACCTACAGGGCTGCTGTGCAGCCCAAAATGGTGTTGGGGGTTTGTCTACGATTTCCTGTTGGTCCTAAGCCCCTTCTGCTCTCTCTGGGCTAGGGACCCCTCAATACGGTGATGGAGTGCTTTAGAAATACGTAACTCTGGGATGGTCTCAAGCTAAAGGTCTTAGAGGACTGTTCCAGGGAGCCTTAAGGAATCTGGTGATAGCTCAGGTTGGTCTCTTGAACCCTCATTGGGTTAACATCACTCTTTCTCTCTAGAGCTCTGGAAGGGTAATTGTGGGACCCTTCCAAAGGGCTGGGAATCTTGGGCAGAGACCTGAGATGACCTTCAGCCCCAACCCTCTCTCCTAGGCTGAGTACTTGGTAAGTTCTTGCCCCACAACTGCTGCTTGCTTTGCAGTATGTCTGGGCTAGTGGTACCTCTGCAGAGCTGGGTTCGGGGCCAGGGGGTCTTGGGGGGTGTCTAGTACAAACAGCTTTGGACAAAGCTGGGAATTTCCACTCCTATCTAGAGAGCCATCAACGCTGTGTGCCCTGACCTGGGCCTTTGGCCTCCAAAGGGCAGTGGGAAGGCCAGCCCCAGGGCCAATCCCTGGCCATTAATCCCTCCTGCCAGTCTGAATATCCACCCAGTGTGGTCAGACAAAGGGCTTCCCGGCCCAGCCAGTGCGTCCCTCCGCCCCAGGGGCTCCACTCAGACGCTGGGCCGCCTGGAATCCAGGCCCATGAGAAAGGGGCCGCCTTCACTGGCCATCTTATGCCCGGATGCTCAGCCGCATCACGTCCGGCCCAGGGCCTGTGAAAAGAGGGCCCAGCCACGCTGAAAACACGGATTAGCCCTTGGGCCACCCCCTGACACTGGCCTGCTCCACTCTGGGAAGCAGGCCCAACGGAGGGGGCCAGACAGGCACAAAGAACGAGAAAAAGTCTAGGTTCTCACCCTTGGGGCCGGGCTCCGCACCCACCCTCCTTAGGGTCAGTATGGCCAACTGAACACTCAGGATCACTTAACCAACATATTCTCTGCCCAGGTTGCATACACAGACTAGGAAATCGAAAGTACCAGAAAACTGCCGTTGGCCCTAGGAGGTAACAAGAGCCAATCTTACCCTGACCCCTTCAGTCTCTGGAAGCGTAAGACAGGCTGCGGTGGACCGCTTCTTTGGAGGGGCGGTATCCCTAAAGGGAAGCGGGCAAGGGGGTGGCTGAGCGCCATCGGCGCTGTCTCTGTGCCTGAGTCTAGCGCAGGATTATGTTGCACCTGAATGAGAAGATGCCGTTTCTCCCTGTCCTCCTGGCTAATACTAGAAATGCCTATTGTGTAGTCAGGGAAAACGACCCTCATTCCAAGTACCAGTACGAACCTGGCACTTTTGTACAAGATTCCTACCAATGCTGAGGAAAGCTGTTATTGCTTCCATTTGGCAGGTAAGGACATGGGCACGGATGGGAGGGCTGCTCTGCTCTTCGAATTGGATGCTGCTATTGGTTGCCTGTCTTGCCCTCCTCCTGGTGAGTGGTCTGGGGTGACTGCACTCTCCTGTGCTCCTTATGGAGTGGGCTGTGACAGAAGAATGCTCGGTGAGAAGGTGCTGAGGCAGAGACTATTCCACTTCAGCACGACCCTGGCTGATTCTTCGTTGTTGTGGGTAGGGCACTGTCTCTAAATGACCAGCCTGTGCTTCCACACCCCTGCCTCGCCCTCTCACAGCCGGTCACTGTTCACGTCTCCACTAGCTTGTAATTCTCCCCATCTTGCCCTGAGCATTCACAAAGGGCCTGGCCCAAGTGCTTGGTGAATGATGCAGGCCGCACTGGGGCTGGAAGAACCGAAGGAAGGTGGATTTGGGTAGGGTGGCACTGGCCTGACAAAGGCCTGAATGTAAGGGTTGAGGCGGGAGGAGAAGGCATCCATCTGAGATCTGGAGTGCTGGGAGGAGACCAGGATGTGGTTGGAGAGTCTGGTGGGTTAAGCGAGAGAAACATTTCCTTTCACTGACCGCCCATGTCGTGATGTTCAATGGGAACCGAGATACGCTGGCCAGCTCAAGACGGAGGCCAGGAGTCCATTTTGGCAGCTAAAGTGTGGGGAACTGAGGAACTCCAAAGTAACCTAGAGGTGCTAAAGGGATGGTATTAGAAGCGTGGTGGAGCCGTTGCCCTGAACTCAGGGTTCGCTCTAGCTCTGCCGTTACTAGCTGTGTGAAGTTAACCGCTTAAATTCCCAGAGCCTTAGTTTCCTATTCACAAGAGGATTGGAACACCTCACAGAAATGCTCAAACTTGAGTAAAAGAATGCACTTAATGTGTTTACCAAATGCCAAATGCTTAGCAATAGTGGCTGTGATAGTACCAGTTGTGACTGGAGCTGAGAGAAGGCCCTTGGGCTCTAGGGCTGAGTTGGGATTTTGATACTCTAAGCCACAGGCCATTTGAAGTTAGCTTTGGTCATCTAGGGGCCTAAGGCACACTTCATCAGGGCTGGACTAGGGTGGGGTAAGCAAGGCCCCAGATTTCAGTGGGCCCTGACTCTCAAGGGCTGACCCTACACTTTGAAGCTCAGAGTCCCTTAAACTTAGCATGGTCGGCCCCGCACTTCCTCATTGTACTCCCAGCCTGGGTCCCTGTCCCCTTCCCTTGATCTTGCCCGTGTGCAGGAGTAGAAAAGACTGTAAGGCGAGCTTCCTTTGCTCTTCAGTTCCCTCTAGGTTATGATGGTGGGTGGTATTGAATAAAAACTGCCAAGACCCCCCTAACTCAATGAGCAGAGCAGTGTCTGGATCAGAAAGCAGCTTTCTCAGACCTTCAGCTTCTCTCACACCCGTAGTGTTCCTCGGAACTCGGGGCTGTGCAGGGCTGTGTGAGAAGAGCAACTTCAACTTTTGGATTTGGGCAGATTCTTGATTTAAAGCAACTGGGCCACTTTTTATATTTTTGATTTCTCAAAGATGGCTCATGAGGCCTGAAGTAAGGCCATGACTAGAATGAGAGGAGAAAGTACAAGAAGAGATGGCGACTCTGACCTGGGATCTCCCAATGTGCAGCCGGCCTCTGCCCTTCTCTGTGTCCCTGGCCCTAGTTTCCTAATCTCCAGTGCTGTCCCTGACCAGACACGAAGGGCACTGAGGGCTGGCACTTCTCTCATGCCCGTTCCAGCTGGGGATGCAAGGATGGGAAAGGGATGGAGGGGACTCACTGCTGGGAGGAGCAAACTGGGGTGAGGCCCAGGAAAGTGCCCTGAATGGGTGGATTTGTGGCTGGGATTGACCCAGAGAGGGGAGGGGAGAGGCGGAAGGAGACAGATCAAATACCGTGGGATGGGACTGGCCCAACGGAGATAGGGAAGCGATGAGGCAGGGTCTAAGAAAAATGGATCTAAAGGGGCGAGAGATCGAGGGAGAGAGGGAGGGGCGAAGTAGAGGGGGCTGCGAGCGCGGGAAGGGGGCTGGGGCGCGAGCTGGAGGCGCTGGCCAGCAGGAAAGGTCCTAGCCCTCGCCCGGGGGTAGTGGGGCCCTGTCCATAAAAGGCGAGTCCAAGGGCCCTGCTCTCCCCAGCCGCGGGCAGGGGCCGCCGCATCCCAAGGACCGGCGCAGCGACATGGACCCACCCGCCGCTTTCTCGGGCTTCCCCGCCCTGCCCTCGGTCACGCCGTCGGGGCCGGCGCCGTCGCCGTCGCCGCTCACCGCGGCCGAGCCGGGCCGGGGGCCCGAGGAGGCGGCGGCGGCGGCGGCGGGCGGTGGGGAGGCGGACCCCAGCCCCGCGCCGGGCCCGGGGCGGCGGCGGCGGCGGCCCCTGCAGCGCGGGAAGCCGCCCTACTCGTACATCGCGCTCATCGCCATGGCGCTGGCGCACGCCCCGGGCCGCCGGCTCACGCTGGCCGCCATCTACCGCTTCATCACCGAGCGCTTCGCCTTCTACCGCGACAGCCCGCGCAAGTGGCAGAACAGCATCCGCCACAACCTCACGCTCAACGACTGCTTCGTCAAGGTGCCCCGCGAGCCGGGCAACCCGGGCAAGGGCAACTACTGGACGCTCGACCCCGCGGCCGCCGACATGTTCGACCACGGCAGCTTCCTGCGGCGCCGCAAGCGCTTCAAGCGCGCCGAGCCGCCCACGCAGGCCCCCGCGCCCGCGCCGCCGCCGCCCTTCCCCTACGCGCCGCACGCGCCCGGCCCCGCGCCGCCCGCGCGCCTCTTCCGCGTAGACAGCCTGCTGAGCCTGCAGCCCGAGCTGGCGGCGCTGGGCGCGCCCGAGCCGCCCTGCTGCGCCGCGCCCGACGCCTTCCCTCCCTGCGCGGCCGCCTCGCCGCCGCTCTACGCGCAGCCCCCCGACCGCCTGGCGCTGCCCGCCGCGCGCCCCGGCGCCGGCCCGGGCCCCGGTTCCGGCCCGCTGCCCGCCGAGCCTCTGCTGGCCTTGGCCGGGCCCGCCGGCGCGCTCGGCCCGCTCGGGCCCGGGGAGGCCTACCTGAGGCAGCCGGGCTTCGCTCCGGGGCTGGAGCGCTACCTGTGAGACCTCTGCCGCGGGCAGGAGCCCCAGGGCGCCCGCTCCCCCGGGCGGAAGGAGGGCGGCCCGGCCCGCGGGGGACACAGCTCTGCGGGGACCCCAGCTTCGCCCCCCGAGCTGCGCACGCCTGCTGAAGGCCTCCCTGCCCTCGCCTTTTCGCCGTCGGACTGAAGCGACCAGCCCAGTTTGCGCGCCCTTGGTGTCTCCTTCCCCTGCCCGTGAGCCCTCACTTTGCCCCCGCATCGCTGTCTGTGGGCCCGACGACTCCACCAGCAGAGCTCCCAAGCCCAGGTGCTTCCTTCTAGTCCCAAGCTGCACAGTTACTGTTTTGCCAGCACATTGGAGATCAGACTCTTGGTCAGACTTTGCGCCGTCTTCATTTCCCCAGTTTGTCCCCGCCCTACGCGCACTTACTGTCTGTCCTCAGCTCCCTGCCGGTAGAGCGGTAGAGCCGCATTGGCTGCCCTTCGCCAGGCCCTGAGGACAGTTCTAGATATCGGAGATGTGCACACCAGGAGCTCTTGACTGAGGGGGGCGCAGGGTGTGTCTCTGGACCTCTTGTCTGCCCTGCCTCCTGGAAAGCGTAGGACTCACCAAGGTATTATTATTTTTTAATTAAAGCTGGTTTAATTAAACAGAAGGGGCTTGGTGTGCTGGTGGTGAATTGGGGGAGTGGCCGGGGAGGACATATGGTGAATGTGTATCATGAGATGCCACCTGGTTTTGAACCTCCGCAGGGGTGCCCGCCTGTATCCTCAGGAGGCTGAGGCAGGAGGATCATCATGAGTTTGAGGCCAGCATGCATGTCCTAGTAAGACCTCCACCTAAAAACAAAACAAAACAAAAACCTCATGCAGCCATAGCTGTGCACATAGTAGGCCTAGTCAGATATCGTCAAAAACATCTCAAGCTTAGTAGGGGTGTGTGTGCACATGTTCATATAAATGCATTTGCTGGTTTGCTGCTAGCTTAGGATCATTCCCAGCTTCTGGGGATAAGAGAGCACTGGGTGTCAAGCATTGTGCCAGGCACGGGGATTCCTCAGTGAATGAGCAAAATCCCTGCCTTGTGGAGTTAGAGGCCAGCTGGGGGGTGGCATTAATCTATTTGTCACTGCTCAGAGAAATAAGTGCCTTAGATTCCCTAAAGTGCGGGCCACATAAATGTGTCACTTGGAAACTTGTTAGAAATACAGGATTTGGGGCCCCACCTCAGACCCACTGGGTCATTAGATTCTGCAGTTTAACAAAATTCCCAGGTAATTGGTCTGCACACAATGCTGGAGCAAAAGCACAGGGTCTGGGCAGGGCCTCAGTCCAGAAGAGCAAAGCTCCTACTGTGAGGAGCAAGACCAAGCTGCAGACCACACCTCCCGCTCTGCACTTCTAGAACTGGACTGTGCATCTGTCAGTTACACCTGTGTTGTGCCTCCCTGCTGGGTTGCGCCACAGGGCAGCATTGACCAGAGCTAATTCCTGACTGTCCACAGCACCAAGGACAGGGCAGCACTGAACAGAAACCTGGGTTGAAGAGTGAAGGGAGGAACTGGGCTTTGACCCTGGCTTGCTCTCTGGGACTGACCTAAACACTAAGGATCAGGCTTTTCCAAGCTTCCTGTCCCATGGCTCCCAGTCCAGTTGAGCCTGAATTCAGGGTCAGGAATTCAGGGAAGGGAATCATTACATGCAGAAGGCAGGATGAATGATTTTGCTTGTTGTTCATGCCTGATGCATCTCTCCTAGATACAGGCATCTGAAGCTCTGGGGTGGTGAGACAGGGTGAGGGGGGACAGCACGCAGCTTGGAATAGAAGAAAGGTACAGGGAGTGTGGGAAGGCTGTCTTTGGAGGTTGGGCAGGAGGTGTGCAGTGTGGTAGAAAGCTTCTCCCTGCTGTTAACTCCTTTGAGCAAGGGTGCGCTTCTCTGGTCCACAGCAGCTTTTCACCTAATACTGTTGAATGAGTGAACAAATAAATCCCTAACACTGTGCCTGACTTCACGAGTGTTGACCAAATGGACAATACTTGGCACATTCCTCTCCTTTCTTACTTGTAGTTCTCATAGTGACTTGTGAAAAGAGCAGGGCAAGGTGGCTTGTGCCTGTAATCCTCCCACTCTGGCAGGCTGAGGCAGGAGGGTCACACAGTGAAGCCCAGCCTGGGCACCTTAGTAACTCAGAGACCCTATCTCACAGTATGAAACACAAAAGAGGGCCGGGGATGTAGTTAAGCTCGAAGGCCCTGGTTGTATTTCCCATCAGCCCCCACCTCACTCCGCCCTACATGCACAGTGAAATGGAGGTGGAAGCAATTTTCTTACTCATTGGTTGAGAAAACCGCTCTTCCCTGGGCTCGGGAAATAGCTGAAAATCAGTAAAAGGTAGGATGCCACAGAGATCTGGATGCCTTCTGCTCTGATTTCTTCTCAAATTCTGCTCCCCGTGTCTCAGAACCCCTGTTCATAAATCCAGAAATTTTCATGGGAGGGAAGGACCCGCTTACTGCCCTGAAACCAGAAGGTGTGTCCTGAACTCTGAATTCCTTTCTGTCACTACCATGCTGGTCCCGGTCCCCAGAATTCTGGTGGCTCAGGGCACAGGGAGAGGGGTACTGTAGGAAGCTCACTGCTGAGCTAGAAAATCCATGTTTCAATGTTTAAAATGCCTCTTCAGTCTTCACGTATCCAACAACATCAAGGGCTTGCTGTGTACCAGGCTCCTGTGCCCAACAGAGATGCAAATAAGAGGCCTTTGCATCCCGAGAGTAGCTGTGTCCTAAGAGTGTTCTAAAAACTCTGACAGTTTGGTAGATGTTGACAAAAACAAAGTGAGAGTGAAAATCGAATTCAACTCTGTCTTTAAAAAGCATCAAGTACTTTTTATCTAGAAGTGAAATTTTAATATTCTACCTTCTTTTCGGTGAGAAAATAGTCTACATGGAATCTTTCGAAGTATTAAACAAATACTTGCCCCTTCATGCTTAGAGAAATCTGGAAGTCATTTTAACCTGAAAACACATTTTGATGCTTAATTATTATTTTTATTAAATCAAAACAAGCACACAATCCATAATCTAACAAGTCAAATAGCAAGCCAGGCGTGGTGGCGCATGTCTGTAATCCCAGCACTCAGGAGGGTGAGGCGGGTGGATCACTAAGAGTTCAAGGCCAGCCTGGGCTACAAAGTGAAACCTTGCCTCAAAAAGAAAACAAAACAAACAATACCAAAGTCATACAGCAAAGTCTTACAGTGGTATCTTGCCTCACTCTTAGGAACCCTGCATTTTTCCCTTTGAGCATCTGCTTTCATCCTGTCTCTTTTGGAATATACTTCCATATTTCTATGCTTTTTCTCCTCTCTCTTAAAACAGTAATGACTTTTTCTCCTTTTCTATGATGCCGGAGATTGAAGCCAGGGTCTCAAGTTTGCTACTCATGCCCTGTATCTCTGATCTACACCCCCAGCCCTAATGATTAAGTTTCTGTTAGGATAATCATTTACCTCTAAAATCTCCATTACTTTCCATTCCCACCAAGTCCCAAATCTTTGGCTAAATCAGTTTTTAGTGTTTACACTATTATTACTGTAGAACTCTGTTCTCTGGTAAGTTTACTAGTGTACTGTGGTTACAACTTTTTCTCGGGTGCAACTTTTGACTTTTCCTTGAGTTAATACTACCTTTCTCCCCCTTTCTTTTTTGGTACTGGGAATTGAACTCATGACCTCAGGCTTGCCAGGCAAGTGCTTATGCCACTGAGCTATATCTTTGGTCCCCTTTCCCCCTTTTGCTCAGCTTCCTTTGCACTCACTGCTAAATCTCCCCATACCTTCCAGTGGCACCGTGGTAAACTTTTTTGTGAAGTCAAACTTATCAAGAAATTCATTGGTTTTGGTGGTTGTGGTTTGCCTTCCTGGGGGCTTCTCTCCCAGATTACTCCACTGTCCAGCTCCAACTTGGACTAATGCCTTTCCTTGTCTGCCGTAAAGATGTGGGCTTGGAATTTCCCTTCATGGTTATCCTGGGAATTCTCTCCATCTCTGGCCTGTGTTGAATCTTTTGGTTCCTGGATGCCCTAGTTTTCTTTTTCTTGGTGTCTTCCCCTGTTCCAATAGAGGTAAATTGTCCTGGAAACTTTGTACATTTTAAATGAAGGTGATTGTTTTAGCATGAGAAATTAAGCATGCACTTTGCCAATTAAACATTTGAGTTGAAGCTGTGTTTCTGTAGACTTTATGGGGATGTGGGTGGGGAGGGTGCTGGGGAATGGGAGGTATTTTCTCAGCTCAGTGTGTGTTACCTGGAGGGAAGCTAGGAAGGTAGCTCATTGTTAGGGTGCATTTGGGTGCAAGGATGAAGGCAGGGAGACTGCTGAGAATGCCTCATAAGAGGAAGGCTGACAGGAGAATCCCTGGACAGGGGCTGCATCCAGACTGAGGAGGGCTTGGATCATGGAAGTGTGGCTTTAGGGTCCAGGATGAGACAAGGGGCTCCTGGATCCAGCTAGAAAGAAGTCAACAGAACCCCAGCACACAGAGCCCACACTGGCTACATACAAAAAGGACCCTCCTGGCAGGGACACTGACAACAGAGAAGCTCCTACAGGGAACTTCCAGAGCTCTGGGAAGGACCTAGGAAGGCAGGTGGTTACCTGGGGAAGAAAAATGAGCAGCACGGAATCCCTTCCACCTAGAGACAGGATTGCTTTCCATCCATGTGCTTCTCTGAGAGATCCTGTAAGTAGGGCGGCAAGGGCAGGATTCTGCAAGATACCAGAGGTTATTATTGTCTACTTTTAAAGGAAAAAATTCCGTGGACCTTCAGTGTTGATTTGAAATTGTTAAATGATGTCATTTGGTATGTGCCGTTATAAATTCTTCAGGCTTCTCTTTCTTATGTAACTGCTAAAATCTTTTATAAATTGCACTCAAAGAGGAATAAAACCCAACTTGAGTTTATAGCATGACTCATATGTAAAGGAAGATACTGTTTTGCTAAAACTAAGCCACTTGCGCCATAAGCATGGCACTCAGTTCTCCACAGTAGCTCTTTGGGGTTTGGCCTGTCTTGAGCTATGTGAAGACAAAACTCCGCCTTCTCTCTTTTGAACAAACTGGAAACATTTCTTCATGTAGTGGGCCACCCACAGACTGGCCCATTACTTATAAAATTTATTTTTTGCCTCATTCCAAGATTAAAGTGGCATTGCTTGACAATAAATGCAAATGAATACTTTAAATACCAGATTTCTGTTATAAAGAAGTCATTTAGATGATCCTCAAATATGGTTTATATTTGGGGGGGGTACAGGGAATCAAACTCAGGACCTTGCATTTGGTAGGCAGGTGCTTGTGCCACTGAACTATATCCCAAGCCCAGTTTAAGTTTTTTTTTATTTTTACTATTTTGCTAGACTCTTATTGCAGTGAAAACATCATTTAAACTTTTTCATAAATTCCTATATTTGTAAGAATATATTCTTGGATTACACATCAAATGAAGGAGCTAAAAATGTAAAAATGCTTATCTAAATAAATGACTCTTTGCTTAGAAGAGTTGTAACTATGTACTCTTTGTAAATTAATACAATGAGAACAGCACAAAATATGCTGGAGAAGGCTGAGGATATAGTTCATAGCAGAACTTTTTGCTTGCTTTTTGAGACAGGGTCTTGCTCTGTAGTTCAGGTTGTTCTTGAACTCACTATGTAGTCTAAGCTGGCCTTGAATTCATGGTGATCTTCCTGTGTCAGCCTCCCGAATGCTGGGGTTACAGGTGTACTCCACCAAGCCCAGCCATAGTAGAACTTTTGCCTTCCTGGGTTTGATCCTCAGCAGTACATATGTAGATAGATAGACAGATAGATAGATATAGCCAAACTTGTATTCAGAGGAAATTTCATAGCCTTATGCACACTATGGAGGTGGTGTTAAGGAGACCAGTTAAAGGACTACTGTAGTACTCAGGTAGAGAAGGACAGTGGCTTGGTAGAGATGGAGGAAATTAGACATAACAAAACCATAGAATGTCATTGGCTAAAATTCTCTGAATCCACTGAGGCTGTACACTTTCTTATTAGCAATAGCCTCATGCTGATCTCAAAAGCTTAGGGTGATCATTTGTCTGGAAGACAGCCCTGGTCTGGGTTGACTGACTTTAGGAGGAAGGGATCTCACTAAATCCAGGAGCACAGAAGAAACAGTGCCAGGAGAAATCACTCCCTTGCTCCATCCAGAGGGCACCTCTGCCAGCCTGTTCACCTGTGAACTCCAGGGAGCCACCAGCGAACCTAGTTTTCGAGTTATATAAATCATTCCAGAACACAGAAGAAATGAAAGCCCAGTTTACTTGTTATCAAAACCCGACAAAGGTGAGCTCACAGAATATAATCTGATTTCACATATGAAAGCAGATGCAAGTTCTTCAATAAAATACAGCGCCAGCAAGTTGAATCCAGGCATGCAATTCAGACATATGCTAGCTGGGTGTGGTGATGCGCACCCGTAATCCCAGCACGTAGGAGGCTGAGGCAGGATTGCCATGAATTCAAGGAGACCCTGTCTCAAAACAAAAAAACAAAACAGAACAAGAAGACACCAAGTGCAGTTTACTTCTGGGATGCAAAAGTGGCATTATTAGAATTATTAGTGCTCCTTTATAGGAGGTGCCGATCATTGGCTTTCTAGATGATAAAACTGGTGCTCCTAAGAGTCAAGCGACTTAGCAAGGACACGTGCCAAGTGACTGATTCGGGACTTGACTCCAAAGTCATTCTACCTATAAGAGAGAAGTGAGTGGAGGTAGAAACTTGTATGTAAAACATCAGGCATCAATGAACCCCTTCAGTTCACCCCCGTATTTCCGCCCCCACAGTTCTGATCTTGAAAGGTATCTTCCCAAGCCAAGAGGCAGGCCTCTCACCTGCGCTCCTTTGAGCTTCCCTTTTGGACTGCCTTACGCTCTGCCCTTCTGCCTCCTCTTTCCCTATGCTCCATCCTCCTACTTCACTTCCGTTTTTCTGGTGATAAAAGCGCCACCTATTGGCCACCTTTTATGCACCTGATTTGAAAAGGAAAGGACTGAAATGAAGCCAGGACTGTTTGGGAGCTATTTGGAGCTGGTGGAGAGGCAGATTCTGGCGCCTGTGAGGCACTTGCTCGGACGAGAAGCAAACTCATGCAGAAGAGAAAAGCTGGGTGTAGTTCCCACCTCCTGTGGGAAGTCCTCCTCCTAGATCTTCCATCTTCCCCCCTCTTCTTGATAGCTGCCCCACTGCAGACAGGTTTGGGATGGGTGGTCTGCTTGGCAAGAGGGAAATTGAGGAAAGCGTGCTGGGCTGAAGACAGGAACCCTGAGGTCTGGAACCAGGCTACTTTCCAGGCAAGTCCTTTCCTTTCTCTGTCCCTCATGGTAATTCCTAACTCTCGGCTCCTGACTGTGCCAAGCCCTATTCTCCTCCCCAGCTAGGGACTCAGAGATGAATCAGACTCTGACCCAGTTCAGAAAAGTCAAATATTGGCAGATGGCAATGTAGTATGCAGAGCATGTTACAAGAGGAGGGAGCTGCTAGGCTATCTGGTCACTAAGCAGTTGGCGCCTCTGTCCTGACCTCAGCCTGTCTCCTCGAGAAACAGAGAATATGCCCTATTCTCTCTGCCTGAGTGGGAAAGCAACTGGTAATGAAGATTTCCTAGCCTGCCTGACTGGGGCCTTCCCAGACAGGGACTGTGTGTTCTCTCTCTACTGTCTTGCTCCCTGGGCAGGGTGGCCAGAGCTGGGCACACTGGGGCTTTGGCCTGAGCTGCCCTTTCTCTGGAGGCTGGACATGCGGCTTAGGGGGTTGAGAGAAATTACGCTAAAAGGCCTGAACCCTGCTGGGAGGAGACACAGCACCCCTGTCAGTCTTCTCCCCAGGTTGGGAGAGGCTGGGCTTTGTGTGCTCACCAAAGCAGCTTCCTGGAGGAGCTGGCTCTGGGTTGGGGTTTAAAAGAAAGGAAGGGAGGACCTGCTGCTGAGAAACTCCCTTCCCGTCCATGCTGACCCCTATCCACCCTAGCTGACTGACAACAATGACTGCTTTCAACACAGTTTTGGTGGATCCAAGAGAGCAGTGGCGCCAAAAAGCAGAAGGACAGGAATGGAACAGGAAGGCGCAGTCCTGGCTGGTGGATCTGCCTAAATCCCTGCCCAATGGGCCGCCAAGTCACAGGCCCCACTAGGTCTGGCTTCTGTACCTTTGCACTGTGTACCCGCAGGCACCAATTCCTGTCTTCAGGCTGGAGCCTCTAGGAAGTGCTCAGCACACAGTACGGGTTTTTCTTTGTCTTACGTTCTTGCATCCTGGGTCTTACGTATTGGTTCCATTGTTCCTTGGAAGGTATTTATTTTATTGTTGCATACATAATGCATCCACTTGGCTTTAAAAATATAAAAAAGTATCACATGAAAAGGTTTTCCTCTATTCTTGTTTTCCACTTTCCCTAACAGGTGGTCAGTTATTAGGTTTTTATTAATCCTTCTGTATATTTTTGTTGCACAGATAAACCAATATAATGTACATTATTTTCTCCTAAAAAAGACCCAGTTGGAAGCATAATGGTCACACTGCTCCGTACTTCGATTTGTTTTCACTCAATAGTACAGAACTCTGCCCAGATCAATACTTAAAAAAACTTTATTCTCTTTTAAATTTTTATTTACAAAAATGCATAGCAAACCAGCAACAAATAACAACAGTTAAGTATATTGCATATTGTTATCTTCAAAGTAGTTACTCAGAGTACAAGATATAAAGATTCTTACAAAACACAGATAACACAAACGTTTCAACAATCTAAGATAAACTAGTAGCATAAATGAAACAAATTATTAAATATTAACATGTTTTCGAAACAATGAAATGTGTAATTTGGGGGTGTACTTGAACTTTTTACTGCTCTTCTTTTGTATATTTACATATATTTTGCTTCTCATATAAGAGAAACAGTACAATATTTGACTTGTGTGTTCTGACTTATTTCACTTACCATTTTTCTCAAGTTGCATCCTTTTACGTGCAGCTGCTCAAATTTACCCTTCTTTATGGCAGTGTAGTACTCCATTGTATACAGATATCCCATTTCCCTTATCCAGTCATCTGTTGGTGGACATGTACATATCTTTCCAAGATCTAGCTATTACAGATTCTGTTTCTATAAACATGGGTAGGCATATTTCCCTGTAATAGATTTATTCTGTTTTATACAACACACTACTCCATCCTATGGGTGTGCCATTATTTAACTGCCCCCTTTGATGGGGATTTGCACTGTCTCTAACCCTTTAACAAACCACACAGTACTACAAGGGGACCTTGTGTGTGCTTCATATCATATGTCTGTACTCTATCTGGAGGAGAAATCTCTGGATGTGGATTTCCGTGCAGTGCTTGTCAAGACACCAAGGTCCCAGTGCACTGGCTGTTTCCATAGCTGCCACCTTTTCTCAAAGGGACCCTTGGTGATCACAGTGAGAATCCCATTTCTCAAACTCACTGCCCTCCTGCCTGGGGCTTCTCAGCAGAATCTGTCCCCGGGGCCCCTCACTGGGTACTGTGGACTCTGGATCTGGCAGCCTGGTCCTGGCCTCCCTATCCTGAGTGAGGTCTGTGTCCTGGATATCCAGTGTCCAGGGTGACGGCTCCTTCTTCCCCCTCCCCGGATCTCTGCACATCAGTGGCAGGTGTGAGGACATGGCTTTTGGACTTCTGGACTTCAGGCTTCCCCATGCTTCTCTCCCTGTCGGCCTCCCCACTCCATGTGCTTTCTTCATATTCTAAGATCTGCCTCTGATTTCCATTTCATTGCCTTTAATCCCCCAAATGAGTGGTCCCAGCTTTGCGAGAAGAAGCAAAAGCCATCTGTGAACGGCTGCATGTGATGAACAAGATGCCTAACTCCATGGCTGGAAAAGAAGTCCTTGGCAACTGGAGCACCTCTGCTTTGGCCCAGACCTGTGATGTAGGCTTGGATAGCATCTGGTGCCTCAGGGCTGACCTAGGCGGGGCCCTGAGGAGGAGCCTGTGCGGCCTGCTGGGTGGGCAGGGCGGGGCCACGCTGTCACGTGATTACTGATGCTGTGAATGGGAAGTGCTCACACTCGGGGTTATAGTTAGAGCACCGTTAAGACCTCTGATTCTACAGCTGGGTTGTTCTCATTTGTCAGACTAGGCAGTGGAGAAGCAAGGCTGGGAGTAGAATCCTGTCTCCCCTGCAGCTGGGGGATAAACCAGTGGGAGGTGGATTCTCCTGCAGGACGGGGCAGGCATCCCGCAACACGCAGAAGCTGGACAGGTCGCTGAGGAGCCTGGCGGAGGCATTTCTGACTCATGTTGGTTCTAGCTAGAGCACTGGTGCTCAGGAGTTCCCGAGGAGTAGGGTAAGAATTTTCGTGGTCCAGGTCTCCAGCCCAGCCCGCTGGGTACATTACAGATGAGGAATTTGAAGCTTAAAGAGTTTATTGTCTGAGACAAAAAGTGTTAGGAACATAATCTGAACCCAGTTCTAAGAGCTGCACTTTCTGCAGCACCTAGAAGCCCAAGATTCATACTCACAGATTACCCAGTCTGTGTTCAAGCACTCGTGGTGACAGGGAGCTCGCCACCATCATGTGGTTTATGGTACCTTACTGCATCTCTGAGTCACAGCCCTGTTGGAATATTCCCCGTGCAGGGAGTCACAGGAAGTTAAGTCCTAGCACAGTTTTCTGGCTCCCCTTTGCCTTAGTCTCTCTGCCCCATCTCAGCCTTTAGGGATCAGGAGATGGAGGCTGTGCCCACGCCCTTTTTCTTTTTGAGGCAGGGTCTCACCATATATTCTAGGGTGGCCTTGAGTGCATTATGTTGTTATGTAGCCCAGGTTGACCTCCAGCTCTTGATAACCCTCCCGCCTCTGTCTCCTGAGTGCTGCGATTACAGATGTGCACCACATGCCCAGCTGTCCATGCTTTTTTTTCTTCAGGCAAACAACCCCAGGTCTTTCCTTTGTGTCTACAGGACATTTTGCCACCCTTTCCTGTGGCAGACTGCCCCGCCATCCTACATTAGTGACTTACACAACGCTGACATTTATATCCTTTTCACATAAAGTCTGTGCCAGCGTTTCAGGTGGTGAGCAGTTCAGCAGTTCCAGAACTCTACTCTTTCTCTTCTGTGGCTTTCCTTTTTGTGCAACCAACTCACCTAGCAGAAATCCAGCTCAACCTATCATGGCCAAAGATGTTTCTTTCATGTCTCTGAAAAGTCCCACTGTTGTTGTTTTGGGTAGTGCTGGGTCCAGGGACTCAAATAAAACAAATCAATCAATCAATCAAACAAACAAACAAACAAAACCTCCCAACATTACTAGGGCTCCATCTCTCTTGGAGGCTGCTTCCCTCGGTGTGTGGTCCTCGTTGTCAAAAAGCATCTCCACATGGCAAGAGACACGGCTTCTGGCAGCTGAGTCTGCATGCTTGTCTTCCAATCCAAAAAGAGAAACATTCCCCAGAGTCCTAGATTATACCTATCCCAGAGTTCCATAGTCTACACATTCCCAAGTGCCAGCATCAGTGTGTCAAATCATGGGGAAGGAGTGATTGGCTTTGCTTAGGCCAGTTACTACACCTGGACCAATCACTGGGCCCCAACCTGGCAATGCTGTTTGACCCAGCTCGGTTGTCTATCTGCTCCTCGCTGTAAGTGGGAAGGAGGTAGAAACTTGACCACACTATTGGACCACACAGAAACTGGACCACAGTGCTGGACCACAGGAGAGTTGTGTTTTGTTAGAGAGGTGGGACACCCCACAACATAAGCATGTTCAGCTTTTCGGGCCAAGGAGAATGACTTTGTCCTACATGCTAGAGGGACTCTGGAAAACTGGGACAGGTCTTGGTCTGGCAGACGACTGGGTTTGTTATAACCATTTTAAAAGGAAGAAACTAGAGCAGAGAGCACAAGAGAGAAATCCAATGACTGTTGCAGCCAGGGATCAGCAAGTGCTGGACCCAGGGTCCAAACACTGTCATTAAGGCTGTCTCTTGTGCACTATTTTCCTCTGTTGAATTTCTGCTAGTTGTGTTGAATTTCATAAAAAGCAGAGCTATAGGAGAGAAGGGCCCTAAGTCTGAGACCACCGAACTGCTACACCAGCCTGAAGTACCTACACAGGTTTTATGTGAAAAGGACACAAATGTCAGTCTTGCTTCAGTCACTAATGTGCATTGAGGGAGTTCTAGTTCTGAAAGTAAAGATGAGTTCTTTCTGGTCAAGAATGGGGAACTGTGGGGGAGAAACCACCTCTGTCCTCCCACACACATACTTCTACTGCAGGAGTCCCAGGCAGAGGGTGAGGTAGGGCACCCCCTTCATTCACCTGCATAACCTAACAATTCGACATTTTGTGTCAGGCTGGAGGTAGAGTGATTAATAAAGATGATGCCAAATATACACTGAGCTCTTCCAAAGTTGTGGTGCTTTATGGAAGCCTCACCAAAAAAGCAGGTACAATTATTATGCCCATTTTGTAGAGGGAGAAAAATAAGGGTGAATGTAATGTAATCCTTGTTCCCACAGAGCTTAAGTCCACAGTGGGCGAGAAACTGGGAGACATCCCCTGACAACGGGGTGGCGGTGAAGAGCAGGAGCCCTCACAGTGTGGTGGGTGTGGGATATTGGAAAGAGGCTCATAAAACCTGACGTTTGATGTACACCAAGGAGGATTAGGAGATACGAGTCAGGCAGACAGGGAGCAAGTGCGAACAATCAAGAGTGGAGAGCAGAGACTGGAGAAGAACTGGACAAGCAGGCAACACTTCTGCCAGGCGTCCTGCGCCAACAAGCACACCATACCCCCAACGTGAGGCCATCCTGTAAGTGCTTAGGCTGCTGGACACTGATGTCTAGGGCCTCAGGCGAACTCCTGGCAAATCACCCTTTCCCGCTGAACTTGGGTCTCAACAGTGCCTCCCAGGTGTGTATTAGCAGAAGAGATCTCAGTCCCTCCCTCCCTTGGGCTGATGGTTGATGGGGGAAGGTGCTATTTGCCTGAGTTGAGCCTGTTCCCATTCTCCAGCCCCACTCACCTGCTTACACAAGACTTTTAGTCAAGCCCCGAACTTGAAGCCATTCAGAGTAGCTTGGAACTTCTCAGCAGCTCAGTCTCCAGCAACCCCAGTCCCTGGGGTGGAGGGGACACAGAGCCCTTCCTGCTTTCCAAACTGCCCCGTTCTGGAGCAGTGACTCCCGGTCAGTGACTTCCCTGACACCTCTTGCGTTTCCCCTCTTATGCCCAAGATGCCGCACGTACAACCCCCTCTTCAAAATGAGCCCTCCCATTATTGCCATCCCCCGGCGAGACAGAGAGGGTCCTGGCTGCGAAATAAGATAGTGGGGTTCTGGTTCTGCCTCTCCTGCCAAGTTGCGGTATGACCACAGACAAAACCTTTCTCTGGGTCTCAATTTCTCCACCTGAGAAGTGAGCTTTGAGCGCTCTGCAGTCCAATTTTGGGATAAATAGCTTCAGTCTTTATCTTCTGGTAGGGCTGGGAGAGTGAAATAGCGTGCTCACCTTGCCACCAGGGGCCGGGTGGAGTGGATTAGGGTCTTCTTAGAGAAGGACGCGAGAGGTAAGAAGCGGGCGGGGTACACAGTGGCAAGCAAGCCCTGGGGTCAAGGGTCCAACACGATAGGTTCTGAGATGCTCAGACGGGAAGAGGAAGGGCTGGCCCTCCCCGAGCGTGAATGCTGCTTGTGGGAGTGCTATCTCAGCAGGGATCTGAAGTGTGGGCACAGATCAGGAAAAGAGGGGAATACGAACAAAGAATTGAGCCATAGGCTGAGTCTCTGGATGACTTTGCCAACGGGATGGAGCCAAGGCCCGGAAAGCAAGATGTGCCGTTCTTGACTTTGAATGAATGCAAGGCTCCTCCAGAGGGCGCTGTTCTCCAGGAATCCGTCCCCAGCCCCCAAGCCACTAGGGCTGGCCTCCTACAGACTGGCTTTTGCTTCCAAGAGGCTTATTGTGGTGTCGCGTTCACCTCGCAGCAAATGCGCGGTACACGGGGGAACTAGGTTGCTAGGGCTAGCCGCCCTCCCTTCTGTCTTGCTCCAACTCAGGGCCCTGAGAAAGCAGCCCGCTCTTAACTGGTAGGAAGAAGGCCGCGGCTCCAGCCTCCTTGCCTGGGCCACTGGCTGTGCTTTATTCATTTCCCCCCAACCACAGTCACTGACCCCACCCAGAGGGCAGCCTCGCCTGTCCTTGCCTGCTGATGGTCCAAGCCTTGCCACCTGAGGTTTTGGGAGGAAAGCCGTAGGCCTACGGCCAGCCTTCCGGGGAGATCTGCAGAGCCAGAGACAGATCTGGAGAGGACCCCCTGGGACAGGTGCCTGTCAGTGAAGGTTGTGCATGCTCACAAAGGGCCATGGTCACCTGGAGAAGAGATACACATCTGCATGCAGATGAACAGACCTTCAGACCTCGGGATGAAGAGTCCAGGAGAGCTGGGGCTCCACAGCAGCAAGCTGGGAAGTGCCCGCACTCCCTCGCTCTGCTTTTCTCTGCTTTCCAGAGATCGCAGCCTGTGCTCCCACAAGGTTGGTAACCACCAGAAAATTTGTGACAATGCAGAAAATTTTGCGCCCCCTGCCCCCCCCCTCCGCCGCCTGAGCCAGGAATCCTCTTTCCAAGAACAAGAGCCACAGTCCTCACCAATCACTCCATTTCCAGCATCCGCATGGTACTCCAGCAGCACACTGTCGTGCTGAAGCAAGCCCATCTCCCAGACCAGGGGTGCATGCGGCTGAGAGGGGACCGCAGTCGGGCATAACGGAAGGAGGAAGACGGAAATTCCTACTCTCAAGCTTTGTCATGCTGTGGTGGCAGGCTACAGCAGAGGCCTCTGCAGATGGATCATACAATCTGGTGTCTACTGCCCCCAACACTGGCCAAGTGTGTCGAACTCTCCAGAGCAGGTTTAGATCCAAGTGGTGTAAGAGGTCCAGAGTGGTTTCAGAGCACTGGCCTCGTGAGGAGTGGGTAATGCCGGCCTCACTGCTTCCCAGCAGCTGGCCAGTTTGAAGAAGAAATCAGAGTAGTGTGGGGTTTCTGCAGCCCTGCTACGTGGAGGAGCAGCCCTCTCCCACCTTGCATTCTGCCAGCCCAAAATCCAAAGGCCACGCAAGGGCGATCGTTCTTCTCAGGGGTACAGAGTAGGGTAGAGGGTGCAGCTCTCTGTTTCACGATTGACTTACTTATATCCTTGTAACTGCCTGAGAGCTCTTTTTTCCCCAAGCTGAGGATGGCTGGTCTGCAGGGCCTGGAAGCCACTGACAGCAACACACAACTGTACTTTGCAATAAACACGCAACAGCTTCTCCCCAGCAATGTGAGCATTTTGCGATGCAAAGCAACAGGCACACTCTCCCCTCCCCTCCCCTCCCCCTGGGAAAGCTTCCTCGCTGCTGGGGGGAGGTGGCCAGGCAGTGAGGGGGCTTGGCCAGACCCGAAACTTAGTAGTAGAAACTGCCTGGCCCCCATTTCAGGGAGGCTACCGTAGGCAAAGAGTGTGTCTAGGATTTTTCTGCGGGGGTTGCACCTCCACGATGGATGATGTAGAAGGGGCTGAGCCCATAGGCAGAAAAGGCAGGGCCACCAGGGACTCGAAGAAAAAGAAGAAATGCTGAGGTCACCCCTTTCCCAGCCCTCAGTGCACCTACTCTTGGAATTGGCCTAGAGTCTTGGAAGGGATTCGAGACTACCAGAAATCTCCTCCCCAGGCAAAAGGGGAGCTCCGCCAGGGAGGGGAATATTTAGACAGACAAGTTCTGGGCTGGGAGCCCAGACACCTGGGCCCACCCTGATCTAAGACCCCGCCAAAGCCTGGCAAGTAACATGCTCTCCTGGGTTCCCGTTCCTACTCCTGTAAAGATATGGGTGGAGAGTGTGGAAGGCTCCTTAAAGGTCTCGGCCTACCTCTGCTTGCAGAACACGGGCTGGAAGTTTCCACACCCCTTTTCCAAGATGGTCTTGGCAGCACTGAATTGCCTCAGGGCCAGGCAGAGGTGGGGGCAGAGGCTACCGTTGCTTCTGTTGGTAAAGCATTTTGCCTGGAGCATTTGGAAGCGGGGGATTTGGGCAGCCAGTACCTCAGCCAGCATTGCCCTGAAGCTGGTCAGGAGGCTGAAGGCTGTGGGACCAGGACACTAGCAAGGTAGGAAACTACCCGTTCTCATTTGCTCTTTTTGGAATGAAGTTGGGTTGCAGCTGTGTGTGGTTGATAATGTCCAGTGTCAGCGAGGAGAGTCCTGAGAGCGTGAGAGAGATCTCCATGTAGTAAAGACCAGGTCTGAGGTAGTATAGACTTGTCAGATAAAGTAAATCAGTAGGTCTCTGCGCCTGAGTTTATCTGGACTCCCGTAAGAAACTTCTCTCTAGGACTTTTTTTTTTTTTTTTTTTGGAGAGTCTTGCCGCAAGGAAATTCTAATTGGAGGGATACTGTCCCTCTCCAATTTGTTGTACCTGAGGGCTTGGCCTCTTCTCTATTTCCAGGAATAGCCTGTGTAGAGGCGGCACAGCAAGTGGCTCTTATGGGTCAAAGGTCCCAAAGGGGGCCCAGAGGACTTGGCTCTTGCTGGGTATGAGCAGCTAGAGCTGCCTTCCATCCGTTCTGTGCTCGGAAGGATGAGAAACTGTTAAGACGATCATATGGCCACAAAGTTTGCCAACCAGCACTGCTTTCAGCAGCTGCAACAGCCCGAGTCCTTCTCCCCTTCCCCGTGCCTCTGCAGCCCCCTCTGCAGAACCAGAGGGCTGGCCTGCCATTGCCTCTCCCCTGGGGGCTGCTGTGGGACAGAAGGGAATGCATCCCCGCTGCAGATTCAGCTCATTGGAGCTGCGAATTCCCTGTCAGTGACAGGAGATGGTATCAGTGAGCAGTCCTGGCCCGGACCACGGCTTGAGATTCGGGAGGGAAACTATACTGCCCTAACCTCGTCCTCTCCCAGAGAACAAGACCTCTAAAATCTGTAAAGCACTCTCAAAACTCTCTCCATAAACAGCCTAAAATAGGATTACTTTTACTGATTAGTCATGAGGTAGGCATTTCTAATTTCATTTTTACAGAGGAGACAATGTGAAAGCATTTGAGAAACTTACTCAAGCGACAGCTGCTAAGCAGCAAGCCCAGGATTGGAATCCCTGCAGCCTTGACCCTAGGGTCTCTGGTCTGAACTGCTAACCGGACCAGAAACGGCTCCGAAGGGGAAGTCACCTAATGAGGGTCACAAAGCCTTTACAGCAACCTACCGCTGAGACTTCGGCTTACAAGGCCCGAATTCTGGCCACTGCGCGGCGCTGTGGGGGCAGCGGCCGGCCCTCCGCACGGTTCTACCTCATACTCAGGACCCGCGTCCCTTCCACACCCGAGAAGTCGCAAGGGGCTGTCTGAGTAGGAGCGACTTGCTTCTGCGTTGTGGAGGGAGGCTGGGAAGTGAGGCCAAACAGGACAGACAGGGCCCCGGCTGGCTTCAGGAGCACATCAGACCACTCATGTGGCCCAGATCCCGAGAGATAGGCTGCACGGGGTCCAGTTCAGCGTCCATCAGGCCAGGGCTCCCTGGGAGCCTGCGGTCTGTTAGGCCTTCGAGTCCCGCGGTTAGAGGATGGAGGGGAGGCGACTGTGGGTCGGCGAGTGGGGGAAGGGAGCGGGGAATTCCCAGACTCACGAACAGACACCCAGATAAACAGAGTTTCCACAGGAAATGGAGACAGGGATCCACGGAGAGCCAGACAGCCGGAGACCAAGACAAATGGATGCTGCGGCGGACTCGGGCGACGGGCCGGCACACGAGCCGCGGCGCACTCTCGGGTCTCCGCAAGGGGACGGGCGCGGGGCCCGGCTTTGCAGCGCAGAAGCGGGCGCCACTCGAATCTCTCACCTCTGCGAGGCCGCAGGCTGCGAGCGCCCACTCTGCTCTTTTCCCGCGTGAGCCGGAAGTCGCCGGGCCCAGGCGGGCCCCGTCGGGCGGTGCTGGTCCGCGCGTCTCTGGGCCCCGCTCGCATCCCAACGACGCCTCGGCTCTGGCGGCCCGGCGATGATGGGTGGGGGCTGTCGCCCCTTCTACTGGCTCCGGCGGGCGCCCGCGCGAGCCTTAACTTCCAGAGGCTGGGCGCCCTGAGGGCGGCGGTCCCGGGGTGCCGAGGGTTTGCGGGAGCGGGGCAGGAAGAGGACCCTCCTCTGGCCAACCGAGCCGAGCTCCCCGCACGTCGGCGGTTTGTTCCCGCTGGGCAGGAGCGGAGGTTCAGCGCCAGTCCCTCCCGCCCCGCCCCGCCCCTCCCCACCCCTCCAAGGGAGCTCCGCCCCGGCCCACCGCTCTTCCGCTTTAGGCAGCCGCTAGGCGGGAGGGACTAATCCCTCGCACCCCCTCTCACCCCTTGGAGACTAGGGCCGAGACCTGCCAGGGTAAGGGGTCTGAGTCCCTTCTGCCTGAGAGCTGAGTGCAGGTCCCAGCTCAAGCTTCCGGAACAGCGGAGGGAGAAGTCGGCCGTGTGCGCACTGCAGAACGGGAGCGGCGGAGCTGAGCCACCAGGGGGCGCTGCGGAGCTGGGGGACACCCCTCCCTGTCCGCCTCCGTCCCCCGCCCCCTCCCCGCCCGCGCGCAAAACACACTCGCCCCAGAGGCAGCGCGGCCGAGCGGGAGCCGCGGCCCGAGCGGAGCCGGAGAGCGGCGGCGGCGGCACCATGACCCTGGGCAGCTGCTGCTGCGAGATCATGTCCTCCGAGAGCTCCCCGGCCGCGCTGTCCGAGGCGGACGCGGACATAGACGTGGTGGGCGGCGGCAGCGGTGTGGGGGAGCTCCCAGCCCGCTCCGGGCCCCGCGCCCCCCGGGACGCGCTCCCCCAAGGCCACGAGCCTCCCCCGGAGGAAGTTGAGGCGGACGTAGCGGAGGACGAGGAGTCGGGCGGCTGCTTGGAGGGCGAGCCTCGCGCTCTAGCGCCCCGGGGGGCGGCGGCCGCAGCGGGAAGCCCAGGGCCAGGCGCGGCGGCGGCCCGGGGCTCGGCAGGGCCGGGGCCGGGACCGCCGTCGGGCGGCGCGGCGAGCCGCAGCCCGCTGGTGAAGCCGCCGTACTCGTACATCGCGCTCATCACCATGGCCATCCTGCAGAGCCCCAAGAAGCGCCTGACGCTGAGCGAGATCTGCGAGTTCATCAGCGGCCGCTTCCCCTACTACCGGGAGAAGTTCCCCGCCTGGCAGAACAGCATCCGCCACAACCTCTCGCTCAACGACTGCTTCGTCAAGATCCCCCGCGAGCCGGGCAACCCCGGCAAGGGCAACTACTGGACGCTCGACCCGGAGTCCGCCGACATGTTCGACAACGGCAGCTTCCTGCGGCGCCGCAAGCGTTTCAAGCGGCAGCCGCTCCCGCCGCCACACCCGCACCCGCACCCGCACCCGCACCCAGAGCTGCTGCTGCGCGGCGGAGCTGCGGCGGCCGGGGACCCGGGCGCCTTTCTGCCCGGCTTCGCCGCCTACGGCGCCTACGGCTACGGCTACGGGCTGGCGCTCCCGGCCTACGGCGCACCCCCGCCGGGGCCGGCGCCGCACCCGCACACCTTCGCCTTCGCGGCCACCGCGCCTTGCCAGCTGTCGGTTCCTGCGGGCCGCGCCGCCGCGCCTCCTCCCGGACCTCCGACGGCTTCGGTGTTTGCTGGTGCAGCTTCGGCTCCCGCCCCTGCGCCTGCACCGGGGTCGGGCCCGGGCCCCGCAGGCCTGCCCGCCTTCCTCGGCGCCGAGCTGGGCTGCGCCAAGGCGTTCTACCCCGCGTCCCTGAGCCCTCCCGAAGCTGGCACGGCGGCCGGGCTGTCCACCGCACTCCTGCGCCCCAGCCTCAAGACGGACACAGGCGGGGGCGCGGGCGGCGGGGGCGCAGGGGCAGGGCATAGGCCTTCCTTCTCCATAGACCATATCATGGGCCACGGCGGTGGCGGGGCAGCACCCCCGGGCGGCGGCGAGGGCTCCCCGGGATCGCCGTTCTCGGCAGCCGCGCGACCTGGAGGTCAAGCGCAGGTTTTGGCCATGCTGACTGCCCCTGCTCTGGCGCCGGTGGCGGGCCACATCCGTCTCTCGCACCCCGGGGACGCGCTCCTGTCCTCAGGGCCCTCCTTTGCCAGCAAAGTCGCGGGCCTCAGTGGCTGCCACTTCTGACCACAGCGGGCTCGGGCCGAAAAGGCCCTCAATCCTCAGCCTCTCCCCGGAGCTCCAGTGGTCCCTGCGGAACTCAGGGAGTGTATTTATGAAGAGTGACTTCGCACCTAAGGCTTCACGCTCAGAATCTCCCCAAGAGTTGGGACGAAGCGGGCTGTCGCTCGGGCAGGTCCACGTCTATGGAACGAGGTCCCGCGCTAAGATCCCATCCGCGTTGAGCAGTAAAAGAGGGCAGGGAGAGTCGTCACTTTTTCCCAGCCTCCGCGTCCGCCGGGCTGGGCGCTGGAAGAATGCATTCCCGGCAGATTCGCCTGCCCAGGCCCTGCCGATCAGCCAGAAACACCAAAGGCGCTGAGAGGCCTCCTTTTCTTCTTCTTCCCCTCATTCTTTCAATTTGGAGACCAGGCCTGTCCGATATTATACTTTAAAGATATCTATTAATCTGCTTTGTGCTTTAAAAATTCGATTTTCTTGTTTTGCTCTTCTTCAAGGAAGTTCGTTCCCTTTGAAGCCTAAAGCTGTGTCTCCAAGGGCGAAGCTGAATGGAGAGGTGAAACAGGGTTCTGCACAATCCTTGCAGAGACCCCAGAGCCCACACCACTGAAGAAAACCTTTCCCTTTCGGGTTGGGGTGCTTTTAAAGAACCCCCTTCTTTCCTGTGGCCTGAGGGGCCAGCTGCCCCCATCTCGAGGCCTGAGGCTCTTCTCCAGGCCCTGCCGTATTTATTGTAGCTAAAGGCAGTGAGGTCGGATGGCAGAAGAGGGTCTGGGTCAGGGACTGGAGAGGTGGGGGAGGCTCTTGGAGGGCACCGAGCAGCGGCCCAGGGTCCTGTAATTATGTGTAAATATCTGTACAGCGGGCTGCTCCCTGCATTGTGTCCACTGGTGTGCATTGATTTAGACTTCTCTACTTAGGGGAGACTGAAATTGTCCAACGGTTTGTGTGGAAGAAAAGAAAAACCTGTCTCTCCCCCACCTTCCTCATTGGTGTCAATTGAATAAATGTATGTGAACTTCAGCAGTCGCCAGCTCCGTGTGCTTGCCTGGACTCCCCCGTCCTTGTTCGGGCTCTTCCTGAAGACCCCCAGGCTCCCCAGCAGAGGGGCAGTGAGGAAGTGCCAGGCGGGCGGAGGAGAGTTTGGCTTTTCACCTCCTGGGGGCACTTCAGTGCTGGCCTTTAGCTGCTAATAGGGCCGGGTCTCTGGGAAGCCTGTGACCCTTCCAGCACTTTCATTTTCACTCTGGTACCGGGAAGGCTTTGCTTGGGGTTGGGTAAAAAGATTATGTTTCAAATGCACCTGAGGTGTCTGGTTTAGGTTTTAGCATGGCCTGGGCAGATCTGAGTGCTAAGTGCTCTTGAACAGCATATCAAGGGGGGCGGTATGAGGAGAATAGGTGTTTCTATGCATATTCTGAAGGCTGGGTGCATTTCTGGGTGTGGGGATTTATGGAGCTTATGGTTTGTTTTTGTGTTTGTCTGAGCTGTCTTTTTGATTTGTGTGTGTCTGTAAATTGTATTTCAGGGTATGTGGGGTTTTTTCCGTGTGTGTCCATGAACATGTGTCTGTGTGTATATGCTTACAACTCTTGAGTTACTGTCTCAAGAGGAGAGAGATTTCTTTTCGCCCACACTGTAGGGCCTTCAGACGCCATACACACGCACAATAGAGTGGAAGGCTTGCATTAGGGACCGTGAGCTTCTGCAGCCTGAGAAGGACAGAGATACACCAGGAGCTAAAGGAGAGTCTGGGATCTCTGTTAGGGCAAAGCTTCTGGCCCCTTGAACCATGCTCATAGCTGGAAGCTACTGTCATAGTGCAAATCCATTAGACGCACTACAGTCTTCTGTAGTACATTGAACCCTTAGCTCTGTGCCTGTGTCTGGGACTCACCCAGCCAGATCTGCAGACATGTTAAGTGAAGGCGATGCTTTGGGTGAAGCAGAGGTGGTTGCTTAGCTCTTCTCTCTGTTGTTCTACCGAGATCATAGGAGACGAGAAATAGCACGGAAAGTCTTCCCAGAAAACAGGCGCATGTTGAGGGCAACAATTGGGAGATGAGAGAAGGAAGACAGATCCGAGAGCCAGTGCTGAGAGCTCAAAGGTATGTGCAGAGAGAAGCTGCACGGGCATCTTCAGCTGGGACCCCAGCAGCTGGCGATCTAGGAGAGGAGAAGCAGAGGGCAGAGGCCTCCATAAGATCCACGTAGGACTAAATAAGGGTGAGGGGAGGACAGCGGAGCTGGGGAAGGGTTGCTGGGACTCCTGTCTCATTCTGTGTGCTGGTGGAGGAGAGACGTGGCTGGAGGTGTAAATGGTAAATAAACTCTGCCAGAGACAGCTTTTGCTGAGATCGAGGGAATGATGGGAGATCAAATGTAGTGGCCACCTTTCCACCATTTTAGCAAAGAGTGCAGGAGAGATACGATTAGATTCAATGGTAAGACATGTGAAATATCTGCTAATACTGGGCTAATGGCTCCTGGCTGGCTGCTTTGTTGACTTCCATTGCTCTGAGTTTGATTTTGCTTCTTTTTACTTGAAGAGTAACTGTGACCTCTGTGTGTGTGTTTGTGTGTGCGTGCATGCCTGTGCCTGTGTTTGCTTTCAATAAAGCACTTTGAAACTCTACGATCTAATTTACCATGATTAGGTCACTCCCAGGTATTAGGTTGGAGCTTTAAGTAAAAGCTTTAAGTTTTCTTTTTCTCTCTAGAAATAAGAAAATTGTCAGGCAGAATTCATACTTGATGGTAGTTAGAGGAGATACTTCCATAACTACTATTTGCAGAAAGAGTGGCAAATTCTTCTGGATTCTTGGTTGTATCTTTGGTGTGTGTGTGTGTGTGTGTGTGTGTGTGTGTGTGTGTGTGTACCTACTGCTCAGTGTCAGTGTGTATGTTGGAGGGTCTGCATAAGATAAAGTCAGAAGAAGATTGAGGAAGAGGATTGAGACATACAAGGGACTTTTAGGGGTCTTGGAGTCTCAAACCTATGTCTCAGACCCCGGTTTCAGAGGGTAAGGGCTAGGACTGGGCCAGATAAAATTATGATGGAAGACAGAGGACCACAGGGAAACCACTAATGCCTAACCAGCCTTAAAAATTACCCAAAAAGGGAATTTCCTGAAGGATCCTGGCTACTCCAGAGGCTGAAGGCAGGGGAGAAGGGAAGGCATGTGGAGTTCTGGACTCTTAGACTGTCTTTGTGGACAACCTGTTAGTAGCTGAGAATGTGGTCTTGGGAGCTGGACTGCAGGAACGATAAAGGAATTGCACGGAAGGGTAAGGGGCTCAGTGGGCGACTCCCTCTTGAAGTATGGGAGGTTGTTGGCTCACTTAGGGGTGCAGCCTCCTGGGAGGAGAAACAGGCCATCCCACCCAGAACAGCCCGGTGGATTCCTTCCCTGTCTGGGTGGAGCAGCTGAGGGTCTGTGTCCCACAGGGCCCAACAATTTGGTGGCAATAATAAAATATCCAGGGCACACCTTCATCTCTCCGAGGTGAAGAAACAAAAATGGTCAGAAATCGGCCTGGGGTTCAGAGAGTGCTGCTGAGAGCGGGCAGTTTAAAGGGGAAGAAAATTGGCAAATTTCACTGGTCAATTTCACTTCATTTCGTTCAATTTCGTTCAATTTCATTCCTTTTCATCCGGCGCCGCGAGGCCCCGAGGCCACAAGGAGGGGGAGGGGACCTTTCCGGGCAGAATTTTCCCCATCTTGCAGGTTTACCTTCAATGGCTGTGAAGGACAGCCTCGATTCTCCAACTTTGACGTACGTTTTGAAGCTGCGGCTGTGGGCAGACATTTTATTTTATTGAAGAGTATTTGGTTTGGGTGATCGAGGCCCATCGGCGAACCTCTTGCACTTCTCTCTTGCAGCCTAATTAAAGCAGTTAATTCTTTTCCTTGCCGATTCCTCTCCATCTTTCTTTCTTTCTCTAGGGGCGCC
>PVLD010018924.1:0-37725 GCA_004027595.1 Dinomys branickii
AGTGAAATAAATCAGCGATACATGTGCAGGCAACGTATTGTATCACTGGTGTAAGAACCCGAGGGTGGGAATATAAACTAAGAGACATGAAGGAAATCTGTTCTAAAACAAAGAACAGATGGGACGAAGGAAAGTAGAAAAGAAAAAGACAAAGATGTATGTAGGTATATATGAATATGCATATATGCAGGAGGGCTAATATGGTTCTGGTATTGTATTATATCACTTAATGCTAAGCAATAATCGATGACGGGTTATTTGATCAATCTTGTATGTCTGTATGTGTTATCCTGAACACACACTTTGAAGATATCAATATGTACAGCAGCAACTATTGGTGTTTTTTTTTTGTTGTTGTTGTTGTTTTTGCTGTTGTTGATGTTTGCCTGTTTTGTTTTTTGTCTTTGGATTTTTGGTTTTTGTGATTTTTCTGTTGTTGAGAGGATTGTCTGACTAAATTTGCATGTCTGGATATGGGCTTATATATTTACACTTCGAAGATATCAATGGATAAAGCAATAACCACTTTTGAGATCATATCACCTTGTCTATAGATTAGTTGTGATTGTACTAGTTTTTATGCTAATTGGTGTCTGTTTGTCAATATGTTTTTGTACTTGTATTTTTTTTAAATAAAAAAAAAAAGAAATTGGTACCAAAGAAAAAATATTTTGAGAACAATTCTATTAAACACTATGGGGACTATATAAATTTAAAACCTTTATTGTCGTTGATCTTCCTCCAAATATCCCCCTCACCCCTTCCTTCAAACGCTAATCTCATCCTCCCCACCACTTTCTGAAGCAGCTCTGGAAGTTGTTTTTCATGTCTTTAGTTACACTGCTGTGGCTGACTTGATTCCTTGAAATGATTCAAAACGTTTACCATTGCTGGTCATTTTGACTTTAGGAAAGAACCGGAAGTCACACAGTGCCCGTTCTGGTGACCAAGGTGGATAAGGACACAGTGTCATTTTTAAGAGCTGCCTTTCTGCTGGACAGTGCTTAGTAACAGCATTTACTACATTTGTTTTATCACTCGTCATAAAGACTCTCAGGAAAGAGGACTCCAGAGCTGCCTTAGAACATGGCCAAAGTGATGGGCTGAGTATTTTAAGTAGGGGAAGGAGTTTGAGGGGGCTTCATAGCTTTCACTGTAATATATGTTTTAATTCAGACATTCACCACATATTTGAACCCTTTTTTGTATATGGCATTCTCTTCAGGGATAGATGATGGTCCAGGAAATTCCTAACAAGAATTTGAACCATGACAACCTATAAAGTTGCTGTGAAACATAAGGAGAACTGCCAGCCCTGTGGGACAAATATGTCCTAATAAAATCATCACTTTGGGCAAATAAATGAGAACACAGTCTTGGGTAGCACAAGGTTGTTGCTGATGGTCATATTTGATTAGAGTCTCTTTAGAATGGGATGTGATCAGGAAGGCATTGTCCAGTTTAAAATCAAGAAGAGAAAGAAGGAAAGTCCATAATTTAGGGACAAGGAAATGCATTGGGAAATGTAGCTAATGTTCCATCTCCAACCCCGAAGATCCATAGGTTGATTAAAATTCAGTCTTGTGACAAGAAGCAAATCAAGAATCATTTCACTCCATCTTAAACTATTAAAATTTGACTAAATTGCATTCACTGAACACAAAGATTCAGGTAAAAAGAGAAATGTGCTTGGCTCTTCCATGAAATCTACTAGGTTCAAAGTATCAGCAATTAAGTGTAGAGAAATAAAAAGCACACCTAAAAATAATTTTGGATGTAGCTATTGAAGCCAAGAACAGTTTCAAGAGTTGTATTTTTAAAGATTTACCATTTTGTATTGAAATTGAGCCTGAGCCCCTAACTTTGTACAGGAAGGAGCATCGTTCTAAGAATATGCTAAACCTCATGTATTTTCTGTTGATCTCTTGATATGTATCACCATGTTATATAATTAAGAGGAAGGTAGAGTCTCACAAGTTCTCAATGGATGAATAGGGTGGGATACCAGGGTGTGTACTGCAGTAGTGCAAACCTTTCTCCTTTGCTGTGTTTTGGTTGAAGTTTTGTTCTTTTTCTGTTTTCTTGAGTTTTTTTTTTATGTCGGTATGTAGCTCTCTATAGCAAAAAAAGCTTTCATAAGACCTATGTGAGACTCTATCATAAATCCTAGACTTTGGTTTTGACACTATATCTACACACTGGCCTCTTTCCTCTGGTGAAAAAGTGATTCCTTTTGCCAGAAGAGTGATCTGCATATTTGTGGCCAGAAGGGTAAGGTAGGGAAGACAGGATCATTGTTTGTAGCCATCTGCTGTCCTTTGTGAGTGGAGGAAACTGCCCTTCTCATGCACAAAAATCATGACTGTGGAGGCGAGCGTTGCTTTGGCCCAAGAACAGTGAACAAAAGTGCCTTTCAGAACAGGGACAGCTATGAACCCTACCTGAGATACGTGGTTTGTATCTCCTTCCACTGCATGGGAAGCCTTTTCGTCTCACTGTGTCCCTTGCTGTGCAGATGCCTTTCGGTTTGATGTGATCCCACTTGTGCATTTCTGCCTTTGTCTCCTGGCCTTTTGATGTCATACACAGGAAGTCACTGCAAAGACCCATTTCAGGGAGCTTTCCCCTGTGCTTTCTTCTATGAGTTTTACAATTTCAGGCTGTAGGTTTGTCTTCAATCCATTTAGAGTTTATTTTGTGTGGGGCATAAGGTATAGGTCCAATTACATTCTTTTGCATATGAATTTCCAGTTGTCTTAACTTCACTCCTTAAAGAGGTTGTCCTTTTCCTACCCTTCATTCCTGTTGCCCAGTATTACAACAAAATATACAAGCGGTACTGGCCACTCAATAAAGAAAATATAGACGACTGACTTTGAAAAATGGGCAATGGAAGCAAGCAGATATTTGTATAAGGAAGACATACAATGGCCAATAGGTGCATGGCACATTTCTTGTATAAGTCACAGCTCTCCAGAAAGACAGAGCCAGGAAGTGCCATAGATGTGGATTGCATATGGGTATAAGACATAGCTATACTAGGGGGAATTTATTAGCAGAGCTGATTGGTATGGGTAAGAAACCATAGAGTGAGATGCAGTCAAAGTGCAGAAAGAGGGACGTTCTCAACCAGAGGCTGAAGGTCTGTGAAGCCATGGGATCACCGGTGAAATTTCCAGAGACCAACGCCACGGAACTAGGAGCTCTGCTGTCCAAGGACAGGAGCAGATGATGTCTCAGCTCTGGAAGAGAGTGAAAATCAGCCTCTCTTCTGCCTCTCTGTTCCATCTGGGTCTCAGCAGATAGGATGCTGCACAGCCACATGGGGTGAAAGTGCGTCTTTCTTACTCAGTCAACTAACTCAGTTGCCAGGCCCTCCCAGGAGCACCCTCACAGGGACACCCAGAAACAGTGCTTTGCTTGCTATTTATATACCCCTGAATCCAGTCAAACTGACACCTAGAAGTGACCATTGCTTCATTCAACATCATCCATGATCATAAAAACACATATTAAAAACTACTACCTTGTACCTGTTATGAAGTCTATTATCATAAAACAAAAGATAAGATTTGGCAAGGATGTGTAGACAATGGAACTGTTCTATGGTGTTGTTGAGAATATAAAATGGTACAGCCAGTGTGGAAATAAGTATTGAATTTCTTCAAAATATTGAGACTAGAACTACTACAGGATCCAGAAATCTCACTTCTGAAGATATACACAAAAGATTTGAAACCAGGATCTTTAAGAGAGAACTGTAAACCCATGTTCATTCCAGCATTACTCACAATTACCAAATTATGGGAAAAAACACAAAAAAGTCATTGGTGGTTAAGTGGGTAAAGTAGGCATGGCATGTGGATTCACCCAACTATTATTATTCATTATGTTATAGAAAGCAAGGAAACCCTGCCACTTGTGACAACGTAGGCAAAACCAGAGGATATAATGCTATATGAAATAAGCCAATTATGAGGGGATAAATACTGCACATTCCACTTACATGAGTTTCCCAAAATAGTAAGGCTCAAAACATTAAAGCACAGAACAGTGGTTACCAGGGAATAGGAAAAGAGAACGACGGGGTATTACTCAACTGGTATAAAATTACACTGTGCAAGATTATCTAACTCCAGAGATCTGTTGCACAACACAGCATCTATCATCAACAATACTGGCTTATGCATTTAAATGTAGCATGAGTTCATATTAAGTGTTCTTAATGCACACATATGTAATGGACACAGGAGATTTGGGGGAATAAGGGAAATAGCTGTAACCTTGATTGTGGTGAGAGATTGAACACATACAATGTGGGGACATGATATGTGTTCAAGATCATCAACACTGTATATTAAATATATGCAGACTTGTTATGTCAAATGTGCCTCAATAGAGCTATTTTTTAAAAGTGAAATTAAAACTTAAAAGGGAGAGAAAGAAACTAGTGTGTGCCTCAGTGTGGTCTTTTTGTCTCAGCTCTTAGGGTGATAGGAGTGGAGATGGACTTTGCCATCCTTGATGGTGACTGGCCAGATGTGACCATCAAGCTGACCAGCCAGGACTCAGGTGTGCAGGAAATAGTCCTTGCCCTTTTCAGTAATTTCTGTAAATTTCAGCTGTGGAACCTTGTTCTAAGGGATCCATCCTGCCTGGGTTTCTACAGCCTTTCTAGGAGAGCCACATGTTTTGTGGAGAATGCTTTTGGCTTAGGAGCTTAGGTGGATCAGACCCTTAGACATAACTGGTAGGACCTTAAGAGTAGAGATTGGAGGAGCAAGAAAGAGATAGAAAAACTGGGCCACACACACTATGAGCTAGAGGAAAGAAAGCATTGAAGACATTTTGTTTTCTTGGGAGTGGTGTTCACCTGCTTAGCAGAGCACTTTCCAAGCTTTGTGAGTGGGGCTGATCCTCAGTGACAGGTCAGGCCAGTGCTATCCGATGGTGCTTGCTTTCTGGGATCTGGAAAAAGGGAAAGAATGAAAAGATCACTTAAAAGCATAAACTACCAAAATCAACAGGGATCTGGAGAACAAAGGACTTTCGTGGAGAACGAGACCAAGTTGGAAAGGACTTCTCTGGATGTTCAAGGTGTGCTCACCCCCGCTAGGAACAGGTCCGATTTGTGCAATGTTTTTATTCCAATGCCTACTATGGTTCCAGCCATAAAAATAGATGATGAGCAAATGAATGGTTAGAGAAAGGAATGCATGAGTGATCTGTGTATAAGTCTGCCTTCTCCTGCTAAGTAGGAGTCTGTTTTAGAGATGTGAAAGCCACATCTCACATCTTTTCACATTCTTACCAAGTAGGGAGAGGGCCAGTGTTTGGGGATTTCAGGCACTGAACTACATTTTTCCATCTGGGTTAGTTTGTCTGGTTACCATTGTTGTTATTCGAATTAACCCCATTTGTCCTGTCAACTTTCTTGTGTCCTCAGACTTCAGTGTCTGCTGGGAAACCTAGATTGCTGTCGCTAGGACAGCAATGTGATAAAAATGTCAGAGGTTGGGTATCCAGTTCAATGTCCTATTCCTGGAAATGCTGACTATGGGCCTGTTCTCACTACTCACAGACTGCTCTGGTCTCTGAGATATGGTAATCTATTAAAATTACAATATCACCCGCCAGGTTGCTAGACATATGGCAGTAAGCCAGACTGGCTGTAGCCCATACTAGGAAAGTTGGTTCACAGACACTTGGGCAAGACCTTACTCCCAACACCAGAGATAGGAGCTGGATGTGGTAGGTTCTCAAGGAGAACTGGGGCTGTCAGCATAGTTCAGAGATGAAGCTGTGTGTTAAGTAAAGTCAATGGGGAATCTCTCTCTTGTTCCTTGTCAGAACCCCAACATATGGAAAGGTAAAAGATTCCATTTTGGACTACTTTTACCTATATCTTTTGATTTAACTCAGAGATATCGAAATGGAAAGTGGGTGTTAGTATAAAAAGATTTATTTTAGATTGAAGAAGACACCTTTGGAACTCATGAGGCATATACTCATCCATCATTGTTTGTGGGTGGTTGATTCCAGAAACCCCTGCTGATACTGTCTTAGTCATTTCCTTTCCTGGAACAAAATACCCAGTACCTACAATTTACAGGAAAGAGGTTTATTTGGCTCAGTGTCCAATGGGTTCAGTACGTGGTTATCTGGTTCCAAGGCAAAGCAACATGGTGGAAGGGACTGGCAGAGGAAAGCTGCTCAACCCATGGCAGTCAGAGAAGGGAGGAGCTGGAGACAAGAGTCTACCCCTCCCAGAGACCACTTCCAACCAAGCCTCGCCACCACTTGCACATTCAGCCATGAACTCATCCATGGATGACTCCACTGATAAGCACAGCACCCTATGATCACATGAAACTTTTGGGGAGCAGTTTTTGATAAAAATGATAACAGGTACCAAAATCCACAGATGCTCAAGATTGGTGTATATAACATTGCATAGCATTTACATGTAACCTACATCCACCCTGCCATATATTTTGCATGTGTATGTTACTTATAAGCTAATGTTGTGTAAGTTGTTGCTATATTGTAATGTTGAGAAAGTTCATGCTCATGTTCAGTATGGATGTACAGTTTTGAAAAATATTTTTTACTCCAAATTTCATTAAGAGTACAGATGTAACATGCTTGGATAAAGGAGGGTCTGCTCTGTCTCCTGTTTGTATAAGCAGCAAGCTGACCCTAACTCTATCCTTCTAAAGTCTTTAAAGGCTCTCCATGCTCTGTACGACGGCACAGAACACATTTTAGCTAAGCTCAACTGCGGCCTGGGACGTAGCCTTCCATCCTCTTCTTTCTCTGAGTCATTTCTTGGACTCTGTATCAAGTCATAAGGATCTACCTGCAGTTTCAGGATCAAATTGTGTTTCCACGGATCCTTGTGCTTTTATTTCCAAAGAAGCATACAGCCCTTAAAATTGATCCAGGATCTCCCCGTTTGTGTAACCTTCTCTGTCCATGCATATAAATGCCATCCCTCCCTCTGATGTGCTGACATACCTGGTGCCTGTCATATAACAACCTCTTTGTTTTGTGTCCTAGTTTGTGCATTTGCTTTTTTCAGAGCCTGTGATTTCTTTGAGGAGAGGGAATCAACCCAAGTGATGATGAATCCCGCGGTTGGCACAGATTAGTCCCTTGTAAGAGTTTGTTGAATTGAGATAGAAATTTCTCCTTAAGTACAATATGTTTCATCATTAAGGAAGTTGGAACATCATAGAAAACAATAATGAAGGAAAAAATAGCAAAAGACACAAGTAACAAATATGTATGGCTGATTTAACTGCTTAGCACAGACTCGTTACCCTAGGTTGTCAAACACCTGAACATCTTGTGAAGCGGTAGAATTTCAAGAGCCATTATTTCTATTCTCCTACATCCAAAATAGAGATGAAAACTCCTCCTAGAAATTATGAGACAATTACACCCTTGAGTGAGACATAGCTTGTGTCTACTGATAGAAGTGAATAAGAGCCAGGACTCTGGACCACAATGACTCTGGGTCCCAAGTACAGGGACTGAAGAGGCTTTGGTTGCTTTCAACCATAGTGGACACAGTTATGCAGTGACATAGCAGTATGACAAAGGTTGTTTTCTTCCATCTGGGTGTAAATGATGTTTCTTCACAAAGATCTAAAAAATCAAGCACTGGGTAGGTTTTTCCTGGGCTCCCCCAAATTATTCCTAAGCAAAAGTATCCCTACACTGCTATACTTTTTTACTTCCAATGTTTTTATCTGACCATATGATTATAGTTATTCTCAATGTCCCCAATAATTCTTATGTGTCACATGGTGTCATCCTTGGAGTTGCACATATATTTGGCATTCTTACCCTTCCACTGTGACCTGGAAGCCATTCATCTATAAGGGTCTTGTCCACCTGAAGGACAGATTTCCAGGGCTGCTTGTTACTCAGTTTTGGCAAAGTCCTTTGTATGGTGATCAGATGTCCATCATGTTCCAGACATAAGGCATGCACACCCATGTATCGCCTTATGTGAGCCTCATTTAACTAGGAGTATGTGGAAGTCATTCCCAGCACAGCGGAGAAGTATATTCCATCTTTGGACTCTGAAGCCTGTATCTTTAAAACACCACATGTTTCTTCTGTCTCTTGCTAAGGCAATGCTGTCATCTTCCTGCTTCTTAAACTTTAACTCTTTCCAATTCTAGCCACCAAAGCGGGGTCAGATCAGGAGCATCTATAAACTTCCTATCTAATTCACAGTCCCAAACTCAAACATGGTCAAATACCACTTTTAAGAAAGTACATAGTGCCTGGTGTGGTGGTGCACACCTGTAATCCCAGCACTTGGGAGGTTGAGGCAGGAGGATCGTTGCAAGTTCAAGACCAGCTTGGGCTACAAAGTAAGCTCAGTCCAGCCTCAACTGCATAGTGAGACCCTGTCTCAGAAAGAAAAAAAAAGAAATGAACTAAAAAAGTAGATGGTGTATGACTAGTCTCACTGGCTTACCATCTTAAAGCCACGCTGTTATTGTTAAGGTATCCTGTAGTCACTGTTGCTTTTGACAAAGAAGTCTATGCTATCTTTACTAATATAAAAGTAATGGTGATGCAAGGTTGACAAAAATTTTGAAAATGCAGAAATGTAGAAAAAAGGCACCCCCAGTAATGCAATCCACAATAATCCTGCTAGGCATGCACTACCTGTTCTGTACTCACAGCAGGCTCAGGTTCTGTGTCAGGGCAGAGCCAATTTGGACGACCCATTTGAGTCAGTTGTGATTTCCTGAGGATGCTGTTTCTCTTCTCGTTGCCTTTTTAGATGACTCAGTGTGTGTTATATCACACACAATTTTAAAAAATGCTTCTTCATGGCAGTATCTTTCTAATCAAAACATCTGAAAGGGAACTTTTGCCTTTGGGGTCCTCCATAAATGCTGGTCCTTAATGTACTCTTGTGTAACCTGAATGTTGACCCAGCTGTCAACGAAAGTTTGATCCCTAGAGGCAGGACTTCATTGGGAAGATCTATGATAATAAGATCAATCAATAAATTTTACTTTCTGATGCCCATTCTCTGCCAAGTACTTAGACAAGAGGCTATAAATCCTATGAGAAGAAGGACTGGGTCTGAGTTCTTCACTATTGTTTTCCCAAAGCTTATGACTATTCCCAGTACATTCATGTATTTAAAACAAGGAATAATTCATTGTATCTTCACAACAAATCTATACAAAAATTTCTAGATTTGTTAAAAGAACTAAAAAGTCAAAGTTAGAAAATTTCAATTGGCTGCCCAAAGTCACAGAGCTGTCAATGAAAGTTTGATCCCTAAGCCAGCAATTTCTGCACAATTCCATTTTGCCTTTTAAAAATGCCAGTGAATTTAATTACTATTCTGACAAGTGGCTTCACATGCTCTGATTTTACTCTTGGCAAGAAAAGAATTACCTGCTAGATGTGATGGCCCATGTCTGTAATCCCAGCACTCAGGAGGCTAAAGTAGGAGGATTGCTGGGAGTTCAAGGCCAATCTGGACTACATAGTGAATTCAAACCCAGCCTGAATTACCAAGTGGGATCCTGTCTCAAAAACAAAAAAACAAAATAAACAAAAACAAAGCAAAAACTGGGAAAAAACCTCTTTCTAGTCTCCACTGATGCAACTTTCTCTGATCTGATGCCAATCTTCCTATAATTGGATTTCCTGACCAAATTATGATGATGAGGTAAACACTTATGGAATAGTCTAAATAGCACTTCTTATAAAAAATATATAAACTATGTATCAGACAGGGTTTTACAGGAGAAACAGATATGACACAAGATATACAAATGTATAAGAAATTGCAAGATTGGCATATGACCATCAGCCAAAGAGTTATACGAGAAAGCATGCAGAGGGTATCTGCACGCCGAAGATGGAAGGAATCAGTCCAGAGCTCTGCGCAGAGTTCCGTGTAAGTTCGTAGCAGGAGGCTGATGAGTCTGTGATGGAAGGCTGAAGGATCCAAGCAGACGTGAGGAGTCTGCACTAGAAGCCGGGAGATGACGTCCGAGCTGAGGGTGAAGACTGGAACGCCTCCAAAAGAAGGGAAGTTCCCCTGTCCTTCCTCGTTTCCCCTTTACATCATCTAGGTGATGATCCACCCCAGGGTGGCTCCTCTACACCCTGGCTGTAGAATTGCTGAGCCAATTGCTGAGCCAAGTTTAGTTAAGCTTCTAAACTTCTCAAATTGACAAAATCAATCAACCACCACAAATTACATCATAGTTTCCAATTCTCCCATTGTGATCATGCACTCTGGTTTTCTTATTTCCCTCTTAGAGCTCTTAGGTTACATATAGGAGTATAAACACAATTCTCAGGCCAATGAGGAATTCTTCGTCTGATTTTAGTAGATGAATGACCTAGTCACATTTGCTTATTAGCATACTTATTTATTACAAGGGGGGAGAACAGACTGGAGAGAGTGGTATCGTGGGAAGCAGATATATGAATATTGCAGTACTCTAGGAGAAAGAGTAGGAGTTGGGTGGTAAGGACTTTAACTTTGTCCAAAGAGAAGTCTTGAACATTTATCTTCAGATCCTGGGAAGTCATCTCTGAGCTTTTGGAATGTCCCCTTGAAGGGAGAATTTGTGCTGCTTGGAGGTCTTGAGTCTCACCTGAGGAACCTAAGGTATGATTTGAGGTGCAGGTTTGGGGGATGGAACATCAGCCAAGGCTGGAGACTGAGGTTATGTTTATGGGAGTTCACAAGAAGTCAGTCAGGTCTATGTCACTGAGCCCAAAAGACATCACTGATACAAAACTCACAGAGCTTCCCTGCTGGGCAACTTTCTGTGCACATTATCACATGTCTTCTCTGAGAAGGTCATTCTGCCATGTCTCCTCTAGGGCCAGGATCACTTGCCGGTCCGTGATTGGAACCTTTTGGGGCTTCACCCACGCACTTCATCTGTGGCTGTTTAAATCTGTGCCCTTTTGCTACCCTGAATTGCAACCCTGAGAATAACCATTTTCAGTGTATTCGGAGCACCTCCCCAGTGAGTTACCTAAGCGAAGAGCAGACTTAACACTTCTTATGATAACAGGGTCAGAAGGGGGGTCAGACTTGGAGCCCGCCCAGGAATTTTGTAATTGGTGACAGAAGTAAGGATGATCTATTCCCTCTAACTTCACAAATCTCCTGGCAAAGGTGTGCAAATGGGAATGGAGAGAAGTAGGACATCCAAGAGAAATTTAACAGCTGTTATTGAAGCTAGGTGGACCAGTTGGGATGTGGAGAGAGAGAAAAAAAATCCATCAACAACATATTCAGATTTTGAACTTGACCATTATTTCAGTGGTTTATATTGATTTGTCTTCAATACATTTTACTCTTATGCTTGGGAGAGTTTGGGACATTGTAAGTATAAAACAAACACTGAAGAATAATCTGAGGTCATAGAGATCTGACTAATTAGCCAGAATGGAACTTGATAGCTAATTGACTGTGGAACATTAACTGGAAGGTAAACCTCTCCGGTTTTTAAATGCATACAGGAAATCGGATTGCAGATTGAATAAATGCTCAAAGCTAAGCATGATCAGAATAAATGCTCTGTTCTTTAGGAGCAATAATATAACAGAATTGTTGATTTGCTGCATACTTATAAAAAGGGGTTGATGTCACTTATAAAGAATTTAAATCTTCTGTAAAGCTAAATGCATTGTTATGATGGAGATCTAAAATGTCCCTCAAATATTTCATGTGTTCTGTGTCCTGTGGTGAGGTCTCTTCAGAAGAGCCAGTGGGTGAAAGGTCTCACTGGGGATTGGACCTGGAAGAGTGTATTCCTGTCCCTCGGCTATCCTTCTCTTTTCTCCTTTTTCTGCTCCTCTCCTCTCTTGTTACCATGGGGTGAATGGCCTTCATCCACCACTTTTCTACCATGCTCTCTGTGTCTTGGATCCAATCAACCATGGACTGAATTCCTAAAATGATGAGTCAAACTACACCTCTCCTCCATTAAATTGCTGACATTGGGTATTTTGCTCCAGAGAGGAAAGCTGGTAAGCCCCAAGCTGTGCTACTGAATACTGCTTCCCTTCAGTTTGGGGCTATTGCTCCCATGAAGTAGGCATTGCCCCTCAACTGTTTGACCAACTAGAAGCTGTGAAAAACGTCCTAAACTAAATATATTGCTATCGAGTACTCATTCTCTCACATTCCACTTAGACCACTGACTTCTTTTTCATTCATTCTTTGAACACCACAGTATTAAAATTATGAAATTTTATTTACATTTGTCATATTGCTGAGAGAAGACTCAGACTAGATGCTAGCTATGGTTTCCTTACTTTGGTACATTTTCTCAACTTGTGCACTTCTCTTGGTAACAGATTTGGAAGACACAAACATCTACTTCATTCACCTTTTAGGTCCACCGTTGCCTCATTAATGTGGCGCATATTCAGAATTTTCAAACTGGAAACCATAAAAACGTTGGATAAATTTTGCTTCTGGTTGCTCTCTGGTGGGGCTTGTTGTGTGCTTGCTATTTGTTCGTATGTGTCTGTGGTGCATAATGACCATATTGAGCATGGGGTGTAGTACCTGGACAGATACCCATGTGCACTGGAGAACAATGACAGTAAGAATACTAACAATTACTACTGGGGTTAATTTTCTGCTCTTTGGGGAATAATGGTAATAGCATATGCCGAAGTACTAAGTAAATTATAAAATTCTATGTAACTGTCATCTGCATTTGTTTACATTAGCTGAAATCTTGGTAAGTGAATACAACATATTTTTGCTAACTTTGCTCACATCCACATTTAAAGACCTTTCATTTGAAGAGTATTTTTATAAGTGATGCTACTTATTAATAACGATCTTTTTCATTAGTACATGTGTGTAACGCATAATGACTATGTTTACTGTGGGAAGCTGCTACAGGTCCATAAGACATTTTGTTCTAGCTTTTCATCTATGCTTCCCCTTTCTGCCTGCCCCTTCCAACTCTTAGTCCCTTTTCTATTTGCAAAAATTCTATTTCCATCACTTCCTCCTTTCAGTTCTTTTTTCATCCCTTTTCCCTCTCCTCCTCTCCCCCATCCTCCATCTCTTGTTTCTCCATACATTTGGAAACGATCCCCCTAACTCCCTATCGACCCATCTTCTGTCTTGTTCTTCAAAACATCTTTGTAAGGGTGGTTGTTACAAATTCCACGCGGGAGCTGAGCGAATTAGTGTACACCTGTAATGCCACTATGCTGTGAGGATGAGGAAGGAGGGTTGCAAGTTTGAGCCAAGCTTGGATATCTTAGCAAATTAGACAGATCCTGTCTCAAAGTAAAAATAAATATATACTAACTAATGAAACAAATCATTAAATACTTAAAAGGGCTGGAGATACAGTTCAATGTGAAAGCCCTGAATTTACTCTCCAGTATTGAAAAAAAATCATGCATGAAAACAGAACCACAGAGAAAGCAAGTGGCTGCCCAAGGTGGTTGGTACAACTGCATGGCAGAGCTATAAGTTGTATTTTTTAGGTTCAGGTTGTATTTTTTCACATCTACCACACATGCTACTTTCCAAACCATGTATCATCCTACAGGGTAGACATCTGCTTCCCACGTGGAAACAGGTAGGTAGCATTGGGTCCTTTTCCGAAACAGTGAGACCCTTCACAAGTAGGGGCATGGTCTAGTTGTCCCTAGAGGACCAGGAATCAAATTGAACTATCAATTTGCTTTCCTAGTCTGGATGTTCCAAATGTTGAGTAATAGTGACACTTGTCTTCAAGCAAAAATAAGAGCTGCAAATATCCTAGTAAGGGGTCATTTCTACAGTTTCTGCAGCCCTTTTAATCCACCACCCATTTATAAGGAATGGATTACTATAGATGAGGAGCCTAGGCAGAGAAGAGCTGAGCATTGACCCTAGAGCCTTGGGCAGTTTAATTCCAGCTCTTCTTTTTCATCTTTGGTCCAGATCTGCTGGTGGGAAAAAATTCACAGCCAGTTCGAGATGTTAGAGGGCAACCACTTCTGCACTTCCCAAATCTATTGTAAGTGTCTGGAAATACATATTGTGCAGACAACATGGCTTTTGTTGTGTAGATATTCAGGAAAAAAATAGATATTCAGGAAGAGCAATGTAGTTTCACTCTGTTTTCCTATACAAGCCTGTACCTCCATGTGGATAATTTCATAGAGTCTCCATTCCAGATTTGATGCTTGCTGGACATTTCACATGCTTGAAGAGCTTCATGTTTTTGCATTTGGATCTGTAGTTGCATTGGAAATTCCAATGAAAATGACTTCCTAATTTAAAAGATGGTGCTGTTCCTGGCACAATTATGATTTCTAAAGCACCCCTGATAAGAAATAGAAGGTTCTTGCAGTCTTCATGCATGACCCAGGAATGGTGTGAATATGACTTGTGTGATGTCACTGGCAAGGGACCACCTTGAGAATTGAGCTGCTGAGTCCACAGCTAGGTTGGGTTTAGCCAGGCCACCATGGCAGGCTGTGTGTGCTGTCCACATGCATTTGACAAAAGCTTAGGGACTGCAGGGAAGGGGTGAACATTGGAGATTTGCATGGACTTCCTTGATTTAGGGAGGTATCCCAAGTGCCTTTTCCCTTTGGACCTATGACAGTCCTTGACTTCTCTGAACCTTAACTTCCTTGTGCATGAAATGGATGAAAGAGCAGTGAGGTGGAATTGGTGTCACCCAGCTGTCCCTTGCAGTGGCTGTGTTGGCCTGTGTCTCTGCTGAGAGTTCTTGTGGGAAAAGAGCCAAGGTGCTGCACCTGCTCTGTCCCCAGTGCCCAGTTGGCAATTAATACAAGGACACATGGCAATTATCTACCTTCTTTGTATTTGGGGGGAAAATTCTAAAGATCAGGTTGAATTTGGTGATGAAAAGAGAAGGCAGGGAAACAGTGATGAATGTTTGGATGTGGGAGTACATAGTATATACTTTCTGATGTTGACTTTCGTAAATGCTCTGGAGGCTGGGGATGCCATTGCTTCTCACTCAGAGACACCAGAGGTCATTGATTGAATAGCAAAATCCACTTTAAGTGAGCTCATTATGGCTACCCCAATCCCATTTAGTTAATGTTGCATTTTCTAAGCTAGTTCTTTCCATGGAGTAATTATGAGTCAGAGATAGAAAACAAATGGAACTGGTGCTTAAATAGTAAACAATATACCTAAACAGGCTTAAAGAGAGACACGCTGGCCAAAGCAGTGAGCTTTTCACACATGAATTGTGAAGTGCATATCAATTATAATGACCACTGCTGTCTCGCCTTTCTTCAGTGTGTTGGGTAGATATTGGAAGAAGAGAGCTGCGTGTTTTTGCATTTGGATCTGTAGCTGCAGGTTTTGTATCTGCATTCCTGGCAGGGCTGTGGACAGATGCAATGTGGAGTTTTCCACAACAGCAGCATCTTCTGCCTTCTGTTTCAGCACCAGTGGGGCTTTCCTGGGAAACTTAGTGGCCCAGACAGACCAGGGTCCTTTCCCTCCCAAGGATCATATTGAGCAGTCATACATAAAGCTGCAGCTGTTAACTTTAATGGGAGCCGCGAGTAGTTCTGGGGTGATCTAGTCTTTAAATGATTCCACACTGGGGACCCTAACAGTTTTGCTCTACCCTCTTGATTTTGTAGTTTTCTGAATTCAGACCATACTGGTCTCATTCATGTTTCAAAGTCATGCACCAAACCAGGCTAATCAACTTGGCTAATCAACTAGGAATCCTGGAGTGAGTGTGTCTAAAACCAAGAGGAATATACAACGTCAACTTTTCTTTGGGCACTTTCCATGTGCCAAGCCTACATATGTCAGTTGTCTCCACCCTCACCAGCACTCTATGAGGTGAGTTACTGTTGGGAGCTGTTATGTTCTGGAAGAGAATGAATAAGTCCCAGACAAAGTATCTAGGGACAAGACACAGCGTTGCCATTTTCTGTCTGTGAGGCTTTGGGATCACAGAGAAACTCTCTTTGTCTCAGTGTTCTTGTCTGTAGAATGAGAAAAATGTTGTCTATTTTTTGGGTAGTCCTAAAGTTTGCCACATTAACTTATTATCTAACAGAAAGAGCTCAATAAGTAATATCAGCAAATTTGATGGTTAAGCTTGATTGTGTTAACTTGATTGGTTTCGGGCTGCTCAGCGGAACAGTGGAGCACACTTTTGGGGGTGTCTGGTTGGGTCATGCAGGCATGACCTTGGGTTCTATATCTGGCCACTTGCCTCTTCCTATCTGGTGCTGTTCCTCTGCTCTGCTTCCTGGTCCCATGAGCTGAGTAGCTTTGCTCCACTACCCTCTCCTCCTGTGATGCTCCTGCATTGGGTCCAGCTGACCACGGACTGAGTCCTCAGAAACCATGACTCAAATTAAGTCTTTAACTTGTGGGTATTGAGTACTGTGTCCTGCAATGGAGACATATTATGCTCTTGTTGTGCAGATTAGGCAGAGTTCAGAGAAGTGAAAAACGAAAGAAAACTCACTGTGTTCCTTTCCCTGTAGCCTTTTCCTTCTGCTCAACAAGGATAAAGTCATCTAACTTTTGAGTCATCTGAGTAAGTCTTATAATGGGCACCTCCCCAGTGATTGGTCTTATTAGTGTTTAAGGTCTTTCTTGATAATGGACTTTGAGCCTCCTCTACTTTTAGAGATCCATTTTGGATTTAGAGCCCATTGCTTTCATGTCTTTATTCTCTCTTTCAGCAAAGCTGACCAGAGGCAAAGACTAAAGGTCCTGTACTCTGAGGCTGAGTCCACATCCACTGTCTTAGTTACTTTTATTTCATTGCTGAGACAAAATTAAGGAAGGAAAAGTTTATTTAGCTCATAGTTTGTAACAGTTTCAGTTCACGATCAGCTGGCTTCAAAAGTAGAGTGGCATATGGCAGAGAGGCAACAGTTCAAGGTGGTGGAAGAGAGCAAAAGCAACAAGAGTAAAAGGGTGAAACAAGTCTCTTTTCCTCCCTTATATTGTAGGCAGGCTACCTGCCCTTGGGTAGACCCACGCCCTCCGCTTGCACAGTCTGAGGATGTTAACAAAGTGAGGACCCTGGCCCCCTGCTGAATCACTTAGTTAAACTTCTAAACTTCTTAAGTTGACACAATGAATCAACCATTACAACATCCAGGAGCATTAACACCCAGCTTAGGGCATGTCCTCTACCTCCTAGGATGTAGAACTCCTAAGATACTTAGGTAAGCTTCCAAACTTTTCAAGTTGACACAATGTATCAACTATTATGTCCACTTACCTTTCTGATAAGGCTAAAAGGGTTATTGAGACCCCAGAAGCAAAATTATCTCTGAGAAAGAGTCTCACTCGAAAACCCAGTGAACCTGTGCATTGTCCTACTAGACTTCTATGTGATCCATCTGCCCGCGGGAAAGCTGCAGGACCTTCTCTCAGCCTGTGACTTGGATTGGAGTAAATTCTTGGTGAAGTGTTCAGTCTCCACATAGCACATTTATTCAGAGTCCTCCAGTTGGGAGCTTACCCACTGCACATACACTTGTCATTGCCACTACGAGGTCAGGATCAACAGATGCAGCATACTATATTCCCTGGGCTCCACTGGCAACTGGATTCTGGAAGAGCTGGCCTTTAGATGGAGCGCAGTGTAAAGGACCTTCATCAAGATATGCTCTAGGATTAACCCAGACAGGAGGAGAAGGAGTGACAGAGAGGGCTCAGCTTTGTGCCTCATGAAAAACAGCTTAGGACAGCTGGCTTATCTGATGAGCTGCTTGGGCAGCTCATGTGACCTGCAGAAGAATGCTTGAGTTAGGCTGAAATGGTCAGAGTTCTCTTCCTTCCCAAGTCATATCCCTGGGCAAGGATCAGTCACACATTGGCATTTTCCTCGAAGAGGTATGAACTTGAGCCAACTCCCTGGATCTCAGAGGATCCCTAAAGTGGTTGCCTATCAATTCCCCAGCCCTAAGACCAGCAAGCTGGTCTTCCAGTGCAGGGTCATCATCATGTCCTTGTGTACCTCTGTCCAAACTCCACATGAATTAAAATGACCCAGTCACTATGATAGTAGTCCTGCTCAGACTCATCACAAATAAAACATGTTTTTTTTTTCTGTAGCACTGGGTGGCTCAGGTCTATAAGAGGATATGGGATTGGAGAAAGAAAAGGAGAAAAGGAAAAAGGTAAGGGGAAGAAGGGAGATTGAAAAGGGAACTAGCATTTACTAAGCATCAGGTAAATACCAAGCACCCACTGAAAGCACTGAAGGGTGTCTGTCTTCATATAGGTACTTTTAATAAGTTTTTAGATTACCCTATTGTTGACATTTTGTACAAGTTAATGCCACAGTTATAACCACACATCCACACACACTCACACACATCCACACTATGCCACATCTATGTTGGCAGATTTAAGAGCTGGGCCTTCCCTTCTGCTATATCTCAGAAAGGCCTCTGCACAAGTGTGAGTGTGGGTGAGAATTTATTTTCTAACTAAGGGCGACAAAGACAAGAGGAACAGAAAAACCACAAAACAGGTAGGTTTGATTTTGATTCCCGAATAAAAATGCAGGCAGAAGAGAAAGTAAAGTGTTAGGTGAGCTAAGGAATCTTGGGAGAGAAAGAATGGAGGAAAATAAAAAAGAAAAACATAACAAACATCTTTGCAATATTCACCTCCTAGAATTTGTGATTACAGTACTTGCAGGTTTGATGCCCCTGCTATGAGATGTACCACACTAGAAATGTGATGATCTCTGCAAAAGGTATCGTCAAATTACCTACAACTTTGCAAGAACAAGATTCCAGGCTTCAACCACGTAGATGATATGCACCTATTATTCTTTTATTGGCTTTGAGTGGCATGACATAAGGTGTGTTTTGGTTTTTGCAGCTCCCTTTCTGGGAGATGCAAAATTGAAAATCCTAATTATTTTCTTTTTTCTAGCCTTGATGGGCTCCCATTCTGAGCTTACTGGAAAGCTTTGGAAATCAGCCCAATCCGCAGAAAAGGAAGGGGTAAAAAGGGACGAGGCATTATGGGGAAAAACCAACTTTATTAGGGTTTTCCTTAAACTCTGAAAGTGCTTCCTGTCTGCAAAATTTCAATCACAATCTCTTATCAATTAGCTAACTAGCTCCCCCTCTCGAAATTTTCCTTTCAGATAAAAACTGCACAATGCTATTAAGCAAGGGTGTAATTTCGGATCACTCTTAGTCTATGGAAGTCCTTAGGATTAACTGTGTCTGGAAAAAAAAACCATGTGAATGTATTCAAACCTGTCCAAATGCAAAATATGCTACTCTACCATTATGCTAATGAGATTCAGAGCTTTCAAGTCATCTTTTTTTTTGCTTGAAGATTTTTGGTGGGCACAGCTTACAAATAAAAACAAGATAACAAAATATAGATACTCATAAAATGAGCTTAAAAAGTACCACTGGCTGAAAGGATTAAGGTGGGAAAAATGATATCGTGTCACCAAACTATGATTGTAACAGTCAGAAATGGTTATGTCTCCTGCGTTGTTCAGTTTGTATTGCTAATGTGGTTTTTCTTTTTTTTTAGATCAAAGCATTTCTCCTTTTCAGTTTTAAAAGAAATCAAGAAGACTTTGTCAAGTTCTATAACTCCAGCAATAAAGCATTTATGTGACATAGTGCATAAAATTCAGATCAAGTTGTAAGGCACTATGAGGTATGTTTTGTCCACGTTTCATGTCACATCCAACAAAGACAAGAACTGGAAAGTAACCAATACTGAGTTGTTACAACATTGCCTTAATCCCTCTTTTAGCCTGTTCCATGGCTGTGTATTTGAATTCTGCAGGGATTCTAAGTCATTCCTGGTGATTGAGTGTCTGAATTCTGAGATTCTGATTTCACATGGCTGGGGTTTACCTGGAGTCTGGGATTTAGGAAGCTCTGCAAGTGATTCCTGTGCATGACCACAGCTGAGAAGCCTGTTTGCAGTTAACTGTCCCAGGAATATGCACCATAAGGAAAGCTACCACTGGAGTCCCCTCATTTGTTCTCTTGCTGTTTTGCCTTTGATATGTCTTCTCTGGCTTCCAAAATTGTGTCCCCACAAGAGGATTACTCCAAAGAAGGAGGTAATCTGAGGGCACATAATGTGTTAAGGTGTGACCTAGAATTCATTAATATGTTATGTGCTTTAAGATTCATGACCACTCTGCTTTAGGAAGATGATTAAACAGTTTCTATTTCATTGTCTTCTACTTAGAACAGCTCAATTTATGATTGAAGAAAAAGTTATAATTTACATCTAGGATGTCCTCCAAAAGTCTCAAGGTTAGAGATGGGCCTTTTAAAAGGTGATTGGATCAAGGCACTCGGTACTCATCAGTGAATTTCTCCATGGGTGAGTTCATAGCTGCATGTGCTGCTAGGAAGTGGGCCTGGTTGGAAGACAGGGTTGTCAGGCACATGCCTTTAGAGGATGTGTCTCCCTCCTCGGCTCTTCCCTTCTTTCACTGCTTCCTGGCCACCATGGGTTGAGCAGCTCTCCTCCTCTAGGCCCTTTCATCAGGCCATTTCTATTTTGAATCTACCCAACCATGATCAGAAACCACTAAAACTGTAAGCCAAGATATACTTCTCCTCCTTTAAGATGCAATTATTGGCAATTGTATCTCAATAAAGAGATTGTTGGCTAATACATACATATACAAATACCAGTGGTATTCAGAACACAAAGTCCTTCAGAAGGGACCATGTAGCTCATAAGCCACAAGGAGAAGATGGTCTATAACAAAAGCACTATCCTGAGTTTTCTGATAGCTAGGCCCTCTTGATGTCTGACAAACATCTGGATGTATGGGCAGAGATCAGAACACTGTTCTGTCCACTAAGCAATTGCCTTCCTCGGGAAGATCAAACACAAAACATCCACCAACAAAGCCTGTCATCTCTCCGTTTCCGTCTGTGGACGTCAGTTCTTTCTAATTTCATGGGTGGCCCAGACAGGGAGCTCATCTCTGCAAATCTGGAGAGTGGTGGCTGCAGGGGGTGATATTTGGATAAGACTGACAAGTGGGGGAGAATTCCATAGAAGAAAGCCCCAGGGAGACCTGACAGGCTATTGTTGCTCACGCTGTCACTGGTCATATAAGGAAACAATACCTGTGCACTGGTTAAACAAAAGTCCTTTCTTCCTACTTCACTTTGCTGAGTACAAGGTGGAAGTTTGGAGCTCTTTGTCTGTAGCTCCAAGCTCTGCAACTCCTTTGCTTTTGTTTCTGAGAATAAGCAAATCACCAAGTCTAAAATCTTTTCTTTAAGAAAAGAAAATAAGAACTGGCTTGATTTGGTATTTAATTGGGCTTTTTGTCTGTGCTGGGTTAGTGGTCCTTCTCCTTCTTAGAATGTGGTTGCTGTGACTTTCCTTTTAAATTTCTCCCTAAATTGCATTAATTTGCTGTGAATTGTATTGTGATGCCGGCCCAATGACTTTCTAGAACAGAGCTTTGGTATCAGTGGATTCAGCAACACAAATATTTTCCTAAAGAGCATGGCAGCCATTTATCAAATCAATTGGAGCAATTTCACATCATAGGCCTGCAAGTTTTGGAACAATTCATATTTGCCTCAGAAGCACACCGTGGAATATTTTGTAAACTGCTAGACTGGGGAAACATCTACAATACTTTTTTATTTGCTGTAAAAACTTATTTGTTAATTTGCAGTTGTCCTTACACAAGTTACCACTGATCACCACAATTGCAGGTGAGCAGTGTACATAATTAGATAATTGAAGAACAGTGAAAAAAAATCAAACTATCTTCAAGATTTACCTTGGGATACACTTTGCAGGTAGAATATAATGCGGGAATATTTTTTCATTAAAACAAGAAAACATTTGAGGATAATACAGATAACATTGTCTCATTAGAATAGATATTGTAACTTATTCACATAAAGAATCCATTTCTTACTGCTTCCTCAGTCAGAAGTGTGCTTCAAGGTCTAAAGGGGATAAAAACTTATTGTCAATCCATACGCTAAATTCTAAGACTTTGTGCATATGAGGCATTGTGCTAGAACAAGGGAAATGGGGAATGAAAGCAAGAAGATATTGATTTTTATTCATAAAGCATTGCTTTCCCATAACAAAACCAGTATTCACATGACTCTACACACACTTACATACATAAATACATGCATTTACATACTAGAAGTCTCAGTACTAGGATGCATATGCATTTCATATTTACACCTGTAAATATTCACTTATATACAGCAATAGTCACAATCCCAGGACATTGACACAAACACACAAAAACACACACACATACAAGTTAACAAATCCAAGGTATACAGGTACACTTTGGCTCCCCTGCAGTACTTTTTCCCATACATGTAAACCTACACCACCTACCATATTTTTTTGACTCATTCATTTTTCTGCTCTAAATTTTTGGTCAAAAAGCACTTCTCAGAAATCCTCCCATCTGTGCTCTTATATACTTACCTAGTGGACAGCTTTTCCCCTTAGATTCCATTAATTTCCTGTGTATTTGTGCCTAGAACTTATGGTCACACATGCCTGGTCATACTTAATTCATTCCATAAAGGCACATCTGCAAGGATCTCACTCTACTAAATCTCACCTGAGTCTTCATCAGAAGTTATCTGAATAAGAAGCATTTGTCTCCATCAGCAGCACCCTCTTTGAAGTTCAGAGGTACCCCATGGTCTAGGACCTTTGTGGGATAAAAGGAAGAAAGGTCCTCCAGTCTATAGCCTTTGATGGCATTGCTGCTGGGCCCACCTCAGAGGGCAAGCAGCTCTGTTTCTGGGCCACATTTAGCACAGAGAATGATCAACAGGCCTGGGGAGATGGTGCCTGGAGCCCAGGTGATCCAGCGGTTGAATAGAGGCGGGAAATGTCATGGAAAGGAAGGCTTCCTGGATTTCCAATCCTAGCTGCGTCTACCCAGCTGAGCCCGGTAGAGGAATGAGAGCAGGCACACAGCATCTACCCCTCCATGTCTGGAGGCCAGAGCATCTATACATCCTTCCTGCCTCAGGCTCAGTCTCTGATGAGTCCATCTCTGGATTTCCCCCACTTCCCTTACTCAGGATGACACCTGGGTCATGCTGCTGCTGCTCAGTCTTCTTGATGTTCCACAATTCAGTAGGTCCACTGGCCACCTCAAGCCTCTCAGGCTCATTGACTGCACCATGGGCTCCAGAGACAACAGAGCCCTGAAAGAATCAACCAGGGGGATGGGGCCAGTTGTTCTGGGCAACTGAGAGCCTACTGATGAAATGGAGACTTCTTATCAAGGGCTGAGTTTAGCCATGGGAGAAAATCCCACCTCAATTTGACTGGTTAGAGTTGCAAGGGTGGAGTTCCTGGAGGGGCTGAAAAAGGGAAGCCAGTCAGACATCTGTTTGCCTCCTTGGTTTGTCTGGAGTCCTGTCTTTCCCTTCTCCTTTAATCCCTCCTCTGCCCGCACCCACTCCCCCCCTTGGGTCTCCTTTCTCTTAAAAATGGAGACAGATCTTTGATTTCCCTCATTCTGTTAATCTTTTCTGACTTGAGACAACATGGTTTCCATGAAGGCAAAGATTCTGCAGGGGGGCTGGAGAGGATATAAGAGGCCAATGGGAGACTTAAATCCTAAATTCCTAAGTTTTTCTTGGTTCAGAGAGACTTTGAGGAGAAGGAGAGTCAAGGGGCTTATAGAATCATTACTTACAAAAGCATTACGATGAAGGGTATGTCTTTGTGATATGCCCACAGTGCATATAGGAGCTACAGGGATGGATTTTCTGTTGCAGAAGAAGCAGATTTGCCCTTGAATGCAAATCAAAATGATAATACTCAGTAAAAGAATGGCATTCTATTCTCAGCCATGAATACACATCTCTAATTTAATTAAAAACAGTTTGCTTTTACGAACTGTTTTTAAAAATGTTTCCCTAAGTAAAGAGTGATGTGTTAAATTAGATATACTCTTTCCTTCATGCCCTGCCATTATTCTGAATTTGATGCATTCATGTCAAGTAGGGTGAACACAGGAGGCCCCCAAGCCAACACAGAATTCATAAAGGCAAATGACTGTCCTGACTGATGTCACTAAGATAAGGGTGAGCTCTGTAAGGCATTAGGAGACATGGGTGGCCAAGTGACGGGAATTTCAGTGAGCAGAGTACAAAAAATTAGACAAAGCTGTAGTACCCTGGGGAAAGAATGGAATCAGAATCAAAGTGCCATAAATTGCAATCTTGTCTTTTAAAATTATTTTTATTTGTTTATCTTTCTGTGGTACTGGGAATGGAATCCAAGGCTGCTTGCAGTGTAGCCAAGCGCTCCAAGACTGAGCTAAATTTCCAGCTCTCAGGCAATGGACAAGTTGACTGATTTTGACAAGTACTTGTCTTTCTCTATTGCTCCAAATTTAAATAAGAATAACTTCCTTCACAGGAATGTATTTAGCATTAAACTTTAACATATATGAGGATTACTTAGCTGAATGGACTAGATGGTTCATAAATTCTAAATCGATCTGAGTGGTGAATAAAGGTAAACAGCAAAGATCAGTAGGCAGGGGTTAAGGATACTCAGAGGGGTTGTGAGTTGTGCTGATGAGGGACAGCCAACTCTCCGAGGTTTGAATGACCACAAATACCAGGGACTTACACTGAGGAAAGAAGATAAGTTAAGGCTGTGTCAAGAAACTCTGGAGAGGAAATCTGCATTGTCTTATATAGATTCTCCTGGCGGCAATAGAAACTAGAGTTTATATCTATTTTATAGTAGTGTGACTGGGAAACAGAGGCTAAGATCATGTGCATAGACACCCTGCTTGTTGAGTGGACAGCAGACAGAACCCGAGCCAATGCAATTCCATGCTCAGAGTGCTCAGCTGCACATCCTGCTTTGCGTTGAGCCTCATCCTTTTGGCCCAACTTCTGGCTGAGGTGGAGTAGGCCCACACCAGACTCTCTCACTGGGGGAAATCCAACTATGACATGCTTGATTATAAAAAAACCAAAGCCTCAAGTCCATATAACTCTTAACTTTAAGAAACAAGGTATAGAAGAGCAAAATAAGCATGAAGCAGGCTGAAGGAAAATGATAACAAAGAGCAGAAATGAATTAAAACCAAAAAAATCAACAAAGAAAATCAATGATACTGCTAGCTTGCCCTTTGAAAAGGCCAATGAAATTGGCAAACCCCCAGAAAGATGAATGGAGACATTATTGACGATATCAGAATGATACAGGAGATGTCAGCAGATTCTGCTCACATTCAGTGAGAAATAAGGAATTCCACAATAGCCATTGGGATTTAAGAGGAGTTACTTAAACTTAATTCATGCATCTATAAAATGAAAGTAACAGTGTCATAAACAATACTGAAAAGATTGTCGTAAGGATTAAAGGAATGGAGATATGTAGCAAGACAGACAGATAGATGATAGACAGATTGAACTTAACCAGGTCCCTGTGTACAATGGATGTTTCGCCAATCTCCCTACATGGGCGGTCGCTGGCCATGGTGCTGACCACGCTAAGAGACATAGAGACGGTCAGGGGCACTGTGTCCTGGGGTGAGGAAGAGAAAATTACGATCAGTTCTTCACAAAGAAGTGAAGATTCACACGAGGTTTTAAAATTATGATAAGAGATGGGAAAGAAGAGAGGGAAGAGAATACTCACAGAGAAATGTTGTGTTGTTAAATGCACCAAACACTATGCTCCTTTCACAGCTGAGAGCTAAAAGCCCCTAATGTCGAAACAGGAGAAATACAGAGGAATGCAGTGGCCCAAGTAGAAGAGTGAAGGAAAATGTGTCACCTGGGGCCCTTATATCGACGCGAGTTCCTTGATAAGGAGTATGTCTTCACTTCAGAGGCAACTGGATGCAGGGTCCTTTTTGAATATTGATAGTGGTTAAGTTTTTTTTTTTTTTTAAAGAATACTACTCAGTGAGATTAATTGAACAATGAAGAAGAGAACTAGACACAAAATGTCAGATGCAAATATTAAGGTGCTGGAAGACACTTCTGTCTTGATATTTATGTTTCAATATCCCCTACAGCAAGGCAGAGAACTGAGTTCTTGGAACTGAATTTTGACACATGTGGGGACCTGTGGCACTGCCCAGTGTTGACTATCACAAACATCAGTTAACAAAGATCACCAGTGTCTCTGGAGCTCTGCACTTGTGTAATAATTATTCTCATGGAGTTATTTTCCCTACCACACCGATGACAAATGTGATGTCTACACACTCAGGTTTGTAATGAGATCAAACGTGTTTTAGTTAAATGCTGATACATTTATGAGTTCATTTCTTCTTTTGGACAGCATTTCTGATGCAGGTTAAACTATCAGAGGTACACTCATACACCATTTTTTATTAATGACAAAAGTTGACAATGAAAGAGGCAATATTTTTTGGCCAGGGAGAAGCATGGGTAAGTACCTTATGTTATCTATCTATCTATTTATCTATTTATGTATCTATCTAACATCTATCTGTTCACCTATCTACACATTTTGAGCAGCAGCTCTGTAGACCAGGTTCTCTGATTCCATTCTTCTTTCTCCAACTTTGGAATCTTCTCCATACTTGACAATGTGCTCATTGTTAAGGGATAATAACCACCCATCCCTCCTCCAACTGATTTAGATATCTACTACACCACTGGCTAGTTTAGGTGTCACTTTGTGTTTCCTGAAATGCTCTGGAGACTTGACTTCCTTTATTGGCATTCTAAAATAAGGAGAAAGTGCTGGCCAGGCTTTACCGTTAGACTGAGGAGGATGAGCTACACTGCAAGATTTTTCTTGGAGGCCTATGTGCTTATTGGGCTTGGAATCCCAGTGAATTGTAACACTGAGACTTTACTCATGTTTACTTCTTCCTCCACATTTCACAGATATCCTTTATTTTTTGTTGGTGGATAAATACCTGCAGTTTTCACACCTGTTTTGTTTTTAGGAGAACATGAATCTAAAAAAAAATCGGTTTCTTTACTGACAGGTGGATGTTTAGTAAAGTTTTATGGTAATTAAAACCATATTCTAAATATTTAAATAAGCAACATAAACTATGAAAATAAGTTTATGTTCAATAACTCACTACCTATTATTGAAAAAATCAAATGTTTCTTTAAGTCTCTTGTTTGATTAGAGATAGTATGAGCCCTCAAAATGCTGACTTAGAAATTGATGAACCTATAGAATATTGAGTTTTCTATTAGAATTATAAGAATCACATTTAAAATATAAATATTGGAATGGTGTCAACTACTAATAATAGATGAAGTACTTTTAAAGATTTATGTACAGGAATGCTATTGATGTTGAATGTTGACTTTGCATCCAGCTACGCCACTAAATTTGGTTATTTAATCTATAAGATTTTTGGTGGAGTTGGGAGTGTAAACTGGTGAAACCACTGTGGAAATCAGTGTGGAGATTCTCCACAATCAGTGTGGAGATTAGAGGTCCCACCTAACCCTGATATTTCCCTTCACCCGCCCAGACTGCTGGATTACAGGCATGTGCCGCTATGTCCAGCTTTAAATCAGTTTTTTTAAAAAAATGCACCTAACGTGGTCATTGTCTTCCAGAGAAAATTAAGGGTGAACTATGAGGAATACCTAGATTCAAATAAAGAAAAAGCTTTGGAGTGTGACTACCGCCACACATAATGCATACCACCTCAGTCCTGACTCCTGGGCTTGTGGTTTTGTGGCATGATTGGTCTCATGTTAGCTGCACTTCGCTCCCTTTGCAGAGGGGTGCATGTGGGCACAGCCTGCCTGCCTGATCCAGGACACATGGCGACACTCAGCTCCTGGCCACTGCTGAAGTTCTTTTCTTCCTTTTTGTCCTTCAGACATATTTGAGCAGGCAGCCATCTCTTTCCAAGATTCAAGAAGTAAAGATTAGATGTGTTTTCCTGGCACTCACCTGTAGCTCATCAGAGCACAAAATGGCCCTTTATTCCTGTCCGCCTTAGTAATTTGCACTATACACCACTCAGAACTGCCTTTCTCTCTGTCTTTCTTCTTCCTCTTTCCTTTCTCCCTTTCTTCTCACTCTGTCCTTCCCCCACCCCCTCAGGTCAGTAAACACGGAGCCTCTTCTAAATCGTCATTACTAATCAGTCCCATTTAGACAGGCTATAAAACAGAAATACATCCTGGAATAGACTTTCAGCCAGAAAATCACATTCCCCATGCCCAGAGCAAGCTTGTTGTGCTGTAAGGCGGTAATTCTCCCTGGCAGACTTGGCCATGCTGATCTTGACATTGGACAAATTAGCCTGGCCAGGAGCAAATAAAAAGAAGAAACAGGTGTGAAATCCCCTTCCTGCCTCCCAGGACGGGCATGCCGTACTCTGAAGGGCTATGCACCTGTGCTATTGTTTTGGAGGAAAAAATAGCTTTTAAGAGCAAATACTCTTGAGCCCAATAGAGACAAGAGACTCCTGTGTAATTTGAGTATAAATGGGTCTCTTTTTCCTTTTATGATGGGTTATAGTATGTTAACTCTTTCAGGAAATGTCTTTAAGTTTCAATTTAAACATTTAACTGCAGCTTGCTTTGCATGGAGTGGGGAGAGGAGAACAAAATTTCTGCAAAGACTTTGATTCTTTGTAAGAGGCCACAAGAGGGGACCCCACACACAGCATTGGAGAACACATCCTTGCCACCAGAATCCATCCTGAAGTCCTGTGTCCACAATGTAAGGGAGAAATAGGACCTTCATCTACCCCAAACCAAGCAGGGACAAGAGGACAGTGACTGTTCTCCAAAGAGGAAAGGTAACATTAATAGGAAATCCCATGAGATCTTGCTTTTTTCCTAGGCTAGCTATATTAATGGCTTTTAAAAAATATATAACTTGCACTTTTTTCTGGTAGCCTTATTTGCATATGCCCTAAACATACAAGGTCAGTGTCCAAAGGGGGAGTCTAGGCCTGACCCCAAATACAGACTTACCACCATCACATGGCCCTGACCACTCCCAGCAAGTCCCTGTCCCTCACTTCCTCTCAGCCAACCTCCCTCATAGAGGGAAATTGGGCTGAAGCAGGTGCAGATTTCTAGCTTAATGCCAAGTAGGTCGACAACACTAACAATGGTTTGAAATAATTTTAGAGATAGTCTTTGTCCTGTCTCTTTTGCTGGGTCTTAACTTCTGCCTGGGGTTGAAGTAAGCAATTAGGGATCAGAAAACCAGACAAACAACTGGGAGATCACGAAAACCCAGAGCACATGTCCATAATGAAGGACCCTGAGAGACTCCAGTACTGCTGAGCACTGCACAGGAACCAATCAGAATGTGACATCTTGAGTTTCTCATTTGAAACTGGTGCTGTGTACAGGCCCAATCAGAAGATGCTATTTTAAATTGTTTATTTGCATATGGACACACAACCAATCAAAAGACACTGTTCCTAGCCCTTCATTTACATCTGGGGAAAGCCAGGCAAGTCTTTCCATAGGGCAATTTATATCTGGCACTAGGGGAAGTGGGCGATAAGACAATTGTCATGATGCCTTATTTGTGTGAGGAGGGGCGCCAATGTAGAAATTTGAATACAAAATAATCCTTTCCTTTCTCCTTTAGGTTTGTAGTGAGCCTTGTGGACTGGTCTTATCCTGTAGAGATGCTTTTATTCCACCTTCAGTAACTACACACTTTTGACGTCTTCTCTGTGTGTCTTGTCTGGTTCTTTGTTCAAGTCACCAATCACCTGGAAAGAAGCCCTGTAGGATCCTCCCTCCATAAACAGAGTGACCTGAATCATCCTCTGCTTCTTCTAGGGTCAGGGTTCTGCTTTCTTCTAGTTCAGTTACTGAATGAGAGTCAAGTTTTACAGCTGAAACCTCTCAGCCTTCTGAGGGAAACGTGAGGTACCTTTGCTGGCTAGAACTTGTAGTGCAACCTTCCCAGATCTATTTTGACAGAATTTCTAGGATTTGAAGCCCATTGGCAGCTCCTGGCTTACACTCACCCTGTCTTCATAGAGTTCTTCAAATTTGTGCCGTTCCTCTGGAATGAGCTTGCCCTGGGCTGGGAGATGTACTCCAGCACCTGTCCTGGTAGATTCATGTGGTCCTTATCTTCATCCTGCCCATGTCTATTAGATGTGGCATCAAGCTTGTGAGATGCAGTGGTGCACTGACAACTGGTGATCAACTTATAGCACCCAGCTGAACTGAATTAGTGTGGTGCTGAGTATGGGAGGCCCACCTGAGGATTGTTGCCAACAACAGAAAGCACTGGAGAGGAAAAAGTGAAGCTGTTGGGGTGTTGTTAGGGAGTTTTGGTTCTCCTGAGGAGCATGACATGCTGACTTTCTTGATGAACTCGTTGTTCTCATTGTCAGAGGAGCTTGGGACCCTGTCACCTCCGAGAGTGGCTACAGTTCACTTTGGGGGAGATCTGATCTTTAAGCAGCACTTCCTAGCTTCAGTGGATGTTCAGTGTTATGGAGAAACTTGTCACATTGGCCATCCTGATACAGATTCAGCTGTTCTCATTGTTGGAGGAACTCAACACATTGTTGTTGCTGAGGATGGATGTGGTACTTTTGGGGGCAACACTGGTCTTCACTTTGAGCATCGCTTCCTGGTTTCAGTGCAGATCCCTCAGCCTGCTAGCACAAATCTTTCATTCTGCTGGCACAGACTTCCTAGCTTCCACCACTCACCTTGGGGCCTTCTTAGTGTAGATCCTCGAAACAGGCCTCCATGAGACATTGTCATGGGCTCTAGCCCTCCAGCTCCACTCATGGAGGGAGGAATTGTCTTGGACTCTAGGTTTTCAGCTGGACTCATGAAGGACATTGCTGTAGGATCCAGACCCTCAGCTAGAGTATTTTGGTCCTTAGTGTGTGGACAAATTTCCTGCACTCTCTTTTGTATATGACTCTTTGGGTGACTATTATAAAGTAATCTTATAAATTATATGTCCTGTATATAATTGCTCCCTTGTAAACCCCAAACTACAACAGATGCAGAAATGAAGAGCAGTTGTTTTTATTCTCAAAGATCTTACAAATTAAAGCTAGAGGTGGAACATATGGGAAATAAATGTACATCTAACATAATAGTTTTCCTAGAGTGTCTGCATGTTACTTATTAGCAATGTCAATTTTGTTAACATTTTTGCTTATATAAAGTGAAGCCTTGGGCTCTGTGCTTTCCAAAGTCTTTTACCTTTAAAAACTTTCCAATTCTACACTTTAGTACAGCTATTTTTTCCCCTGAAAGTTATCCCTAGGTTTTAGAGCAACCATATTCCATATAACTATATGACAATGAAAACATTCTATATCTATGCTACCCAATGTGGTAGTCACTGGTCACCTATAGCTAATAGGCACTTGAAATGTAGCAACTTAAATCTTGTTTTCAATCTCATCAATTTTAGGTAATTCAGCCTCAGGTAGAATGCTACATATGGCTGGTGGATATCATGCTACAAAACACACATATAGAGAAAAGAGGATTATTTGTTGAGGACATAATGACACTGATATATGTTGTGCATTATTAACAAGGAATAGAGTTTGAATAGAGAGTAAGGAAAGAACTCTAGATAATGCATTATTTTTCTAAAGGACCTTTATTATCTTGACCCCAGTGCACAAGTAGCAGTGGAAATTTTGTTGCCCTGAAGGGAGTGGTGGTGAGATGATGAGGTACTCAGTAATCAAAGGTACTTTCCATTTGGGAAAGATGGAAACTGCACAGAGGGGATTCACTGAGGAAGCAGCAGGCATCAGTTGCTAGTAATAGTTGCCTGTCTATGGCTTCAGGTGTCTAACTCGACTGAGCTTGACAGGATATGAGACAAGAAGCCTGGTAGCTCCGAGCTTCAGCCCTCAGAATGGGGGTACTGGGGTTTCTGCTGGCAAGGATAAGATCATGGTATCTGGACAACGTTTCACAGCAGATGGAAAGAACGCTTGGTTGAGAAGTGGGGATAGTCAACTTTGATCTGTGCACTTTTAGCATATGTACTCAACTTTTTTAACTTCTGGATTACTCATTTGGAAAATAAAAATCTCTGATGTCTTATTGAATCTATACATTGTGAAAAAATTTTGATTTGTGACTGCCAAATCATTAGTATAGTATATCTTTAATATTTACTTAGGCACTACAAAGTTCTAGACCTACCATCCTCCTGGCTCTTTGTCCAGAGGATCATAGACTGAGAATTTGGACTGAGATCCAAATTCCAGTGTCTACATCAGACATCATCTTCAGTGAGCTCAGTAAGGGACCTTCTCTGCTAACATGCCTGGAATCCCAGGGAATATAATGCCCCAGAGCTGTTGAGCATTAGAGTGCCACCCAGGGAAGACCCCTGCTGAGCACTGAGGGTCAAGACAGAATCCTTTCTCCCATCTTCTCAGCTCAGCAAGGAGAATGCCACACTCCTTCCTAAATGACAGAGTCTTAGACTTTAAAGTTAGGGATTAAAACTTAGCTTTGCTAGAATCTGATAGAGTCCCCTTAAGCAGTATTCATATAAGATGTTTCCATTTAAAAGCACAGGGGAGAGACACTACAAAATGCTTTTCAATTTTTGAATCACTTGTACTTAGGTATGAGCTATGAAGGCATATTTATGCTTATGTGAGTGTGTGTGTGTGTGTGTGTGTGTGTGTGTGTGTGTGTGTGTTTAAGGGCAGAGGGAACATCAGGCAAGGAACAGGCTTGGGGGATTCTCCTGTGCATGAGCCCAGCTGAGACCCAAGGGTCTGAGAAGAATTCACTTTGGATGTCCTTCCCTTCAGAAGTCAAAATGGCACCCTCAGATGAAATATGCGGCTCTCTTTATGCACGCTGCTAGGGAAATGAGAGAAAATTGAATAAAGATACACAGGGCGGTTTCCATACTTCTATAATTTCCCTTGAATGGCTCACAAAGTGACTATTATTCCCTCCCATTAAATATGGGGCCATCTGGGGCATAGATATGCAAGGGAGATGAAAACGTGGGCACGGAACCTATTCTTTAAGTGGACTGAAGCTTTTGTGTCAGAGGGAGGACGGAAAGATTTTTGGAACTTCTATGGGAACATCCCAGCGTCTCTATCGCATCCACATCTGCACCTCATGGAACAGATGGTAATCGTGGTTATTATTATGGTGTCTTCTTCCACTTACAACAAGGCCATCTGGGGTTTGCGCAGTACGGGGATGGATTAGCATTATTTCTCTCAAGTGCTCTTCTCCTTTAGTAAATATATTTTACAGAAATTATGTCAGAGAAAGGATTATGATCGTAATGATGGTAATACTAATAATAGGGTTATTATATGAAATCTTAACAAAAGTCCCTTGCAAGTGTAATCTAGATCAGGCAAGGCCAGGAGTCGAACACCTGGGCTAGCCACCGGGCTAAGCTTAGAGTAGTTTCCATGGCTCCGTGGGCTCCTGTAGCAACCAGACAGGGGATCTGGGTTAGAAATTTGGTAGCACAGGGCAAGACAGTGGAAGACCATTGAGCATGAGGTCCACAGCCCAGATAATGAATTCCACCTCTGTCAGCACCTGGCTGTGGCTCTTGCATGTAATTCCAGAATGATGAGCAGCTGAGGCAGGAGAGTTCAAGTTCAAGCCTAGTTTGGGAGACTTACTAGCACCCTGTCTCAAAATAAAAACTACAAGGGAAGGGGATATAGTTCAGTGCAAAAGTCCTGGGTTCAGTCGTGTGTGTGTGTGTGTGTGTGTGTGTTTGACAGAGAGAGAGAAAGGAGAGAGAGAGGAAGGGAGAGAAGGAGAGAAGGGAGAGGGAGAGGGGAGAGACAGACAAAGAGCCTGTACTTTGGGAATTTATTATAAAAACTAAATCAAATGATGTATGACACAACACTGAATATGGGGTTGAAGTTCAGTCTTGAGAAGCCTAATTAGATAGCCCAAAGTATACACAAAAATGCTTTCCAATTCCCAACCACGATGGCTTTTGAGTTTCCATACTTCTTGACAGATTAGCACAACTGAAGTTCATACCAAAATCATTGGGAGAGCATTTCTACCTTACAGTACCTAATGAGCTGAAGTTGTAGCTAAATGCCAGGAGGTAGAGCAAATCTAAAATCTTATTTAAGCTAATATTATATATGATGATAAGATGGGGATGTATAGAATAGAAACTACAGTCCTCGAAAAGCAGCTTTGAATTACTAATAACCTGCTATGGACCAGATTGTTCATCTGTCTTGTACATGTAACTTATTTATTTTATAACCATGGGGATCTCTCTCACTAATGTGTGAAGGGATTACTTAAGTCACAAAATTCATCTCCTGTAGATCTATTAGGCCCAGGTGCATAAAAGCTAGTGAATGTATGTACTTTCTAATAAACTACAAAGATACATAAACAGAGTGTGTGCATTTCTCTGTCCCATTTTTATTCAGCTCTTTCTTCCACTTGAGTGTAGTGTTGTCCACTCTGTCTCCCACAGAGCAATCTGGCTGGAGTGACTTCCACCGGATAGTTGACTTTTAGAAGAGGGGTAACCTCCTGTGACATCTCCTCTCTGCTGCTTTCTAGTTATGCTGTATCATTTCCTTGCCATTCACTGAATGCCAATCTGAATTTTTTCCTTCTTTCAGATATCCCAGCCTGCATCCTTCTGTCTTTTCGGAGTTCAATTTAGAATGGTTGTACACGTGAAAACCAGATATCATTTAGAGGACACTGAACTAAATAAAGGTATATCGTTTCCTAATAACATAGGTTAGCTTACATTTGCACTTGATAGGAAATTCTCTTTGAAGATTATACACCCATGTCTGTGTTTTTAGGCAAATATTTATTTTCCTCCATTGTGTAGGCATGTGTCTTGGTTATTATAGCACAGTTTAGAATAGCACATTTTCATCTGTTTAGCTAACTGAAAAAAAATAAGAGCCTGGAATCATACATCTTTGGCATTTCTTCCAAGATGAGAAACACTTCTTTCACTGAAACCACGACCATGGATCTGACCAAGATCTGCTTTGACTGAAGAGATGTTAGAGCTAGAAGGGGCAGGGAATATTCTGTTGGTCTGGGACTATTTGTCTGCTTATTGCTTCCTTTTCTCTCCCAGTTTCAGTCTCCCTGGCCAGCTGATATTTGGGCAATGGGAGCAGTAGTGGAAAATTAGCAGGAAGGAAGAAAGGAGAAGCTGGCTCTCCCTACTTTCTCCTAAGGTGGTGTCCTCCATGGTAGACCTGCCAGTGAGATATTTCATGAGCTGAATTTTCACTGAGTAACATTGGCCACCATGGTCTCAGTATCACCTCTTTCCTTGACCTCCCCCAGCCTAGGCAAGGGAATGACTTCCTGCCCCTTCACTATTCGGTGACTTCATCATGCTCTGCTACTCTCCTACTAAATATGCAATTCATTTTCTCTATGGCATTCTTTCTCTGAAGCCTGTGAAGTGACTCTGATTTTCTATTTGAGCTGTGACCGGTGGCAGCATCGCATTGTCTATGGGCCTGCAAACTCTTCTCAACTGCAGGGATTTCAAAGCTCCTCAGTCCACTGCTGACTTAAGAGGGGAAAGGACAAGATGGCAGGTATGGTGGGGCCACAGTGTGGAAATATGGTAGTCATTAAGAAATAGTTTCTGCATGTAAGAAGCTCACAGGTGGTAGGAAAAACGCTTGTGTATTTGTATGCCTGTGATATTGTATGAGTGAATCAACCTCTCATTTCAAGGTCTGGTGAGGCTTTTTGTTGGCTAAAAATGTGAATGAGTGAATGAATGAATCAACCAATCAATAGGGAATGAGTGAAACAACTGATGAATCAAACAACCAATGGGGATGAATGAATCCATCAATAGAGAGTGAATGAAACAACAAACCAACCAATCAGCAGATGAGGGAAGGAGCGAATGAGCAAACAGCGAAGAAATGAGACTACAAGGAATCATGGCTTTGTGGCTAAATTCTGCTATTGATTTGCACCTTCACTTTGGTGAACTCTTTCCTCTACCCTGGAGCTGTCTTCTCATTTACATAAATGAAGAATTTTTACTAGGAAAATAGGCTCTATTGTGAATGTGACCAGTTCAGAGTGGAATTTTATTTACTCTAAAGAGAAGGAGACTGGAGAAGACCCTGGAGTTTGGGTGGACAAGCCAGCCGTGAGCTGTTCTCAGTGCCTCCTATGGGCACATGAACAACACACTAGGCATGTATCTTCCTAGATGAGCACTATCAAAGGACAGCTCCGAGTCTGACATGATTCACCATTCCTTACGGGCGGTTTACGAACAGCCTCATGTCAACCTTTCTTCATACAAAGCAGCATTTGGAAGATAACCGTAGCTCAGGGTGAGAGAACATAATTTTAACTGAATTATGAAGCAAAAGATCCCTTCCCTCTGAAATTTTCATTTACCTCTTTGTCTTCCATGGTGAAGGGAGAATGTCTTGAAATAAGAATGCTTCATCAGCACTTGTTAGATCCTCAATATCCAATATAGATTTCATTTGGGCTAAATAGTGAGAACTGTTACTTAAAGCTAGTGCATGAAATTCATGGTATTATTTGGCAGCTAAGCCAGGGGCAAGGCTAAATATAAAACGTCAAGGTCAACATTAAGTGAGTGGGCTCTGAAAGCAGAATTTGAAACAAGGGCATAAAGTACAACAGGAAAGAGTGAAACACGACAAGGTAAAGAGAAACAGGAGGTGTTCTCAGTCTGACTACTGCCTGGGAAACCTGGGGACCCTCAGACAGTTCCACACAGTGTGAAAGGGGGACAGGAGACATTGGTGAGTCATTTTCCACCCTCCTATGTTCAAGACTTCCTTGGTGGGGTGAAAGCTCCCTAGGACTTTTAGGTCAGTAAAGGCTTCACAAAAGCTGAGAAGGTGCTTTACAAATCCCACTTGACAGCAACCGAGAAAAAGTGGGGTAGAAAGCAAGAAGCAATTAATGTTTCTCATGTGCTTCAGTGCAGCTGTGTTCGGCTTCCATGGCTGAAGTAATAATGTGGACAGAGAACATGAAAGGAACCACAGGAGAAGAGAAGTCAAGAGGGAATCCCCTGTGTTCAGAGGTCGGGCTTTTGTTTTAGGTAGTGACTGGATCACAAGAGTGTTACACTCATTGTGGATTCCCCCATCAATGAGTTCATGGCTGAATGTGCTGTTAGCAGGCAGGACCTGGCTGGAGGTGGTCACTGTGTGCTTATCCCAGAAGGAAGTATTCTTGTCTGTGATTACTGGATGCCCGCAGGTGAGGAGCTTTTTTTTTCACTGTGCCCTTCCCCGATGCTATTTCTGCCTTGGAGCTAGCCAACCATGGGCTGAACCAACGCAAACTATGATCCTAACAATCTCCTCCTTTGAGTTGTACATGGCTGGTACCTTGTGCTAGTGATGGAGTGACCAGTACAGTCTGACACAAATGCTTGGGGTGACTTTTTAAATTAGCACCTTGGTGATAATTATAGGGAGCTGAAAATACCATGACCATTTCTCCTTAGTATATCATGTCTTCAGTTTCTTTTTTTTTTTTTTATTTTAGAAACATAAAAGTACAAAAACATATTGACAAACAGACACCCATTATCATAGAAAATAGTACAATCACAACTAATCTATAGACAAGGTGATATGGTCTCAACAGTAGTTGTTGTTTTATCCATTGATATCTTCGAATTGTAGATGTATGGACCCATATACAGACATGCAAATTTAG
>PVLD010018925.1:0-37722 GCA_004027595.1 Dinomys branickii
GGAGCAAAGGAGAGAGAGAGAGAGAGAGAGAGAGAGAGAGAGAGAGAGAGAGAGAGAGAGAGAGAGAGGGGAAGCAAGGCAGGAGAGAAAGAAGGAAAGAAGAAAGGGTGGAAGGGAAGAAAAGAAAGTTAAAATATACAAGAGGATGTGCCTAGTTTATATGCAAATACTGTGCTTTTTATACGAGGGCCTATGGTGCCCACAGATTGTGGCAGCCATGAGGGGTCCTAGAGACAGTGTGCTGAGGAAGGCATGCAGGGATGACCGTGCATGTTCAGGATGTAGCACTAGGAGGCCAGGGCCGTGGAGGTGAATTACCATTACACAGTCTGACCCCATGCTTTCACCTTTCAACCCGATCAGTGTTCCTCATGCTCACTCTCCCCCCGGCCCCCGTCTTTGCTGGCGTTCCCAAACAAATCAAGACCCCTGAACTTGCCACTTCCTATCATATATAGGCTGAAACCTTTCCTGACTATCCTGTTAAAAATTTTACCCTCACCTCCCAGATACTCCCTAGTCCTCTGTCCTGCTCTTGTTCTCTCGTACCATTCACAATCACCTGACATATTACCGAGCGGCTGATTGGCTTTCTGCCTGCTGCCAGTAAACTTACACTAGATGAGGGCAAAGGTTTTTTTCTGTTCTGATTGTTGCTCTTATCCTACATCCGGGCACTGAATACCTCTTAATACTTGCTGAATGCATGGATAAACCCTTTGGAAAAAACAACCTGAAAATATTTATTCATAGTAGGGTATGTGTAGTCTCACTTAGCAACTCTACTTATAGAGAACAGTTAAATGCCTATTTTTTTTTAACTCATTAAGAGGTGAGGTTTATATGCAACCTCTTTGAATCTGGATGGGTTCTATGACTGGTTGACCAATAAAATATGGTTGAAAGGCCCCTGCCAGTGTCCAAGGTCAGACCTTCAGGGAGTGGCAGTTTCCATTCCCCCTCTCTTCAACAGTTGTGCTCAGAACCAGTCACCATACTCTGAAGAAGCCTAAGTAGTCCATGACAGAGACCGCTATGAAGCGGCTCTGAGCAGGATTTAACATTAACCAATTGGCTTTTCATGTTTACTTGAGTTGTCTGAAGCTCAGGCAACTTTCTAACAAGATAAGATCGCAGCTGAGGGCACCAGGCTCCAACCAATTAGTCACAGGAGACCTATAGCGGCGGGCTCCACACTCCTACAACAAATACCAACCTAAAGATAAGGCAGTTCTCCTGATTGACATAATTTACTACTTGGAAAATGCTCCCAAGGTCCTGCGAGATTCCCCCATTTTTCTTGAGTCTCCTCCTCCTTTGTTTGAAAACCAAATAAATACGGCCACCCAGAGAAGTCTTTGGCTAAACGCAGAGATGAAGTGGTAAGAGCGTTAGTCACTCCTGGAGCCCTAAAGTCATATTTCATTGTCTCATCATTTATTTAAGCCTTCAGCCGTCCACTCACTTGGCAGATTGCAGGCCTGATTAGCCTGCAATAATTTAGGGTTATTTAATCCAGTTTTCAGTAAATCCACAGATAGGTCAAGGTAGGAAGGCATAGAAGTCTGATTAATGGCCCTATCTGAGGCCCCAGTCAACAGCTAGGAGCACGGGTCCACTGTGTGAGTCAGCACTCTTGGAAATAAATACCCTAGTGTGGTGATGAAGAACCTTTTAGAGCTTTTGATGATACAAATAACCTGCTGTGACACACATGCCCTAGTCCCATGAGAGCTACCGCAACTGCTGCTGCAGGGGTTGCCCACCAAATTTTAAATTCATGGCATTATTTAACAACTGGCTACCAGAACATCACATTGTATGAATCTTAGATAAATAAGAACAGCATAACACAAGAACAGATGTGTATGGATGCCGGGAATATAGCTCAGCAGCACAGCGCCTGCCTGGCAAGCGCTAGGTCCTGAGTTTGATTCCCGGACCAGAAAAACAAAAAGTGTGTATGGAAATGTATATAGAAAATTTCTCATGGTTTTAAAAGGTAAGAAAGTAGAAAAAATTAAACGTCTATTATATACATTATGATTAAAATATTGTGTAACTTTATTGTGGACTTGTTTGGCTAAGTTAAAGACTTACCAATATGAATAGATACACAGAACACATGGATACTTGAAAAAAAGAAAGTTTCAGGAAAAAAGGTTAACCTAATTTTAGGTACATAAAGAAAATACATCCAAACAGGGAGTCAAAAGCCTGTAATAGCACCATTAGGGAGGCTGAGGCAGGAGGCTCACGTGTTTGAGGATAGCCAAAGGGTACACAGTGACACCCTCCCCACCACAAGAAAAGAAAAACACTACATAAGCAGCAAAAAAACCAGTTACTAATTAGCTGTCTCACCTCTCTGGACATTGTTTCCTTATCTGTGTGTAGAGTTATGACGTAAGAAAAATGATTAGGCCTTTCACTGTCTGCATAAAATGTTGACAGCGTTTGCTTTCTTGTAGTTTATAATGTTTTGCCAATACAGCCACTAGATGGCGCCACTACCTCTCACATTTCTCTCTCAGTAATTCAACTTTAATTGCAGTAGGCACTGAATGGGCTGTGCTGCTTTCCTTCTTTGTCAAAATGTTTGACTGTTAAAAGAAATTTAGCTATGTTCTTTTGAGACACTATGGATCTCTTCACAGAAGTTTCATCATAGATAAATATGAATCTTTGAGAAAACCAGAAGCCAGCCTTTTGTAGAGGGTGGAATCATTATCTTGTAATCATTACTTACCTCTTGTTGCTTTAACTTTATCGGAGTCTCTTTTTGCACCCCACAAAGTGGGCTGACACGCTTAATTCCTAGCACACAGTGTGGTAAGGACAGACCCTCCCTGAATGAACACAAACCCTTCACACATTACACCTCTAGATCAGAATTGTAGACCTTAGCAGTTCCTGAGCAAGGCATTGACTACATTTTACATCCTGGTGTGTGAAATCCAGAGAGGTAAAGTGATTTCCTCAGGTTTACTCAGAAAGCACAGACTGTATAATCATTTCCAAACTTCTGTCCCTTTGTTTTCTACCATCATAGTGCTGTTTTTGTTTTAAAAAAAAATTTCCGTCCAGACTTAGGTTGTCTGTCTTGGGTTTTACAACCAACTTGGAGTTTGCAGGATTGTTTCACATTTATTTTTTTAAAAAGTTTACAAACTTTTAATTGGACCCCATAAACAAGATGTAATTTTAACCAAATTCTAGTTCTTTTATCACCAGTGAGCTTAGAGCCAGGGTTACTTTGGCAATAAGCAAATCAGAACTCTATTATTACAGTTTTTTACTCCTTGACAAACAAATTTAAGTAATATTTTACCTGCCTTATGACATTGAACTAAAAATGTTGTCCTTAATGTAAAAATTAAGGAGAGTAATTTTTGGAATTTTCTAAAGCAATATTAGAAGGATCTGGTCCATTCTTGTCACCTCCTTGTCAAAAGAAGTTAGTTTTATTTCTTTTAAATTTAAGTCTTAGTTATTCGATGTTTTTCAGTTTGGGAGATGCTAGGAGACCTTACTTAATGAGGTGCTTGCTCCTCAGCTTTACCTTTATTGTTTTAAACGGGGAAAAGAGCTGCCCATTCAGGTTATCCCACATCTGCTGTTCATGTACAGTTATGGAAGGAATCAAATGCCAACATATTGCTAATTTGCTTGAATGTTTTTCCTTCAAGTGTTTAGAGTCTGAATTCCAAGGGCTTAGTAGGACTTTAGAAATCTGCTGGAAAACTGTCATAGTTTTATTGGCTGATGTACTATCTAGTAGTTGTATTCCCCCCTTCTTCTAGTCTTCCTTTCTAAACAAAAATTAAATGTCCAGTAGTTTATATTTCACTTTTCATTATTTCATTTACAAATCTTTAAGTCCCTGTGTATTATTGGGTGACTATAAAGCATCTGACCTAGGACTCTGAGACGGTAATGGTGAGTAGTTTCACAAAATAAGGCCAATAATAATTTGACGTTCTGAGACAAGAGCTAATGTTTGACACCCTGAAATAAATTGACAGAACATGATAATACTTATAGCATATATTGATTAAAATATATAATGGCAAAAAACTGTTGAGTTTAGTTAAGACTGTGTACCTTAATTGCTATTTCATTAGTTTAAAAATATACTTATATTTAGAAACAAGAATGGTTTGTGAGTAAAATATATGATTATTGGTTATCAGCTATTCTACTAGGAATGCTATAAATTTATATTATTTCTCCATAGCTTCCTCAGCATTGTAAGCTGAGTGCAGTGTTCTCAGATGATAAAATGTCTCCAAGTGAATCAGATTTAACCCTTTATACTAAACAGCAGGGAGCCTAGTGTGTTTTAGAAACTATTCAAAATTGCTTTGTGCTTTACACATACTAATTTTATCCTCACAACCCTATAAAGTAAGGTTATCTCCATTTTATAAATACAGAGAGATAAGTGTCTAGGATATAAGTCAGTTTTGAAGTCACATAGCTAGTCAGAGGTAGGTTAGAGATCTAAATCTTGGCTTGAAGAATTCCAAAGATTAATGTTAGTCACAGTAGTACCTTTTCCCTCAGTGAGTTGAAGTCTGGCGCTTAGTTGAGGGGTTAATATGATTAATTTTACCCATAAACAATCAACTGTTTTTCATGTCTATATCACTCAGAGCTAAGAAAAGAGACACTGATGCTCTTGGGAAAAAAATACTGAGTTACATAATAAACCTTTGTCTTCAAGACCATCCCAGTGTTGTTCTCAAGTAGTGTAGAGGCCTCTTGGGTGGAATTAAACTTCAGATTCTGAGAATTCACTACAGGCATACTGAACTGAAAAGGGAAGCAGAGAGACTTAGATGTTTGTATTTTCAAAGACAGCTCTCAACGAGTTTAATGTATCACCAAATAAGCACTGCTTATCTAATTTCTTTTCCTCATTTTGTATTGGAAGAATCTGAGGCCCATAAAAGGAGCAAGTTACTCTTGCACCAGATCTGATATTAAAATATTGCCATCATTAACAAAAACATTTTTCCTATTTTTAGAGATCTAAAGATATTTAAAAGAAAAAAACCTGTTGAGCCATTTACCATCAGAGTAGACAGATAGGACTTAGGCAGAAAAATTTCACTAGTGTGTGCTTTGTCCAGAAATGAGTGGTGCTGGAAAGAAAAGATAATTAATACAGAGAGACGTTTTCAAGGAGACCTTAGAATGGAAGTGGTTCTTGATAGAAGAGGAGAATTTAATGAAGCAGAGAGGACTGGCAAGCTCACCTGGCAAGTGTAATAGTGTGGGGAAAAGACAGAGTGGGGAGCAGAGGAAGAGAAGTTTGGGATCTGTGAACAGACCAGTTTATCTAGGGTCAAAGTCTTGGAAAAACAGAAAAGACTAATTAGAGAAACAAATGGAAGTAGAGAGGGACTTCTACGGTAGCTTAAGTGGAAAGCGTTGAAAGTTTTGTGGGTAGGCAGGGGACAAAAATCTTCATTTTTAGGTCTAATGCATGAGTCGGAAGGTGAGGAATTGGTCTGATGACTGGACCTACTTTCTGGACACCGAGCCGACTCACACCTGGAGCTGGAATAGCAGCCCTAGTTTGCCTGGGTTGTACCAGTTACTGTTATTGTTTCCAGGCACAGACTATGATAGCAAAGAAGCAAGGAGAATCTTACTCAAGAGCCTCAAAGCACTACTCTGAACTGCTTTCTGATCTGAAACTTGTAGTATTAGTTTTAAACAGATTACATTCTTTTATTTGAAAAGCATTGACAAGACAGCATTTAGTCTGAGGTGTGTAACTTGCTCATGCTCACTACTGTCTTATTCTCAGTGTAGCCAAGTATGACTATTTTTCATTATATGGACTTCGGCACCTTTCACATGATGAAATTAATTCTGGTCCAGAGAGGGAAACAAAATAGAAAATCATAGCAGCTCTTCAGAAGAGGTTTACTTTTTTTCCCATCTTTTAGTTTAAAATGGTACTTTATGCTCTAAGTCAGTGTTTCTTACCCTGTTTGGGAGTAAAGGTATCAAATATTTTTTCTGAGGATTTGATTAAAGCAGCATAACTTCTATTCCCAAATTTTGCTCACCATTGAGGAGGTTCATAGAAAGCATAGAAGGACCTGGTAAATAATCCCTGTCCTAAGTATCAGTAACATATGACATGTAAACTGAGAGACCACCAAGAATGAAAAAGGAAAACGTGATTCAAAAATACAGAGCGAGGGTTCTTTCTGTATCTGAGGCTGGGAAGTCCCCATAGCTTACTTCTGTTTGGTTATCCTAGGTAGAAAGATGACTCTTCAACATACTGGGAAGAACTTCTGTCAATTCATGCTAACCAAATCTTGAAGTTCCATTACTATTCTGTGACTGTTAAAGCAGGATTATCAACTTGATTGTTGTAGGAGCTGCCCAGGGGATTAGTAACGCACATTATGGTGAGTGTATGTGTGGGTCATGGAGGTGTGACATGGGCACCCGCCTGGTCCTGTACCCCTCCTGCTCTGGCACGCTTCTCCCGCTCTGCTTCCTGACTACCATGAATTAAGCAACTTTGTGCCTCCACACTCTTCCACTGCGATGTTCCTCGCTTGGAACCAACTGGTCATGGACTGAATTCCCGGAAGTGGTAAGCCTTTAAAGTGTGTGTTTGGTATTTTGTCCCAGCAGTGCAAAATCTAAATCTTTCTTACTTCAGCGACCCCTCCATTATTTTTATGTGATATCCTAAGTACTCAGAGTGTTTTGTTTATTAATACCAGTTGAAGTGATTTTCCATGGTCAACTAATGGTCATATATCTACATTGACTGATCAAAATTTTGACATAAAATACCACTACTTTGTGTTTTTGTTTTGGTACCAGGAATTGAACTCATGATCTCAGCCTTGCCAGGCAAGCACTTATGCCACTGAGCTATATCCCCGGCCCCTATAAAATACCACTACTATGTGAGGAAAAATATAGTCTATTGAGAAAGAGTTCATCCCCCTCTTGAACAGATTGAGATAAAATGCTGCATGATTCTTACTGAGGAAAAACCTATAAGGAGGATTTTTTAGTTACCTATTGCCATGTAACAAATTACCCCAAAATCTAGTAGTTTAAAAGTTTTACTATCTATCTATCCAGCTTCCCTGGTTTCACAATCTAGATAGGTATTTTACTGGTCTTTCTTGGAACTGAATGTAGCCATACAATGACTTGCCTAAAGCTAGAGGCCTAAAATATTCTTAATTATTCTTGAAGTTGATGCTGGCAGTCAGCTGGGAACCTTGGTTTGCCTCTACATAGCTTCTTACTCTCCTTTTGGTGAGACTGGCTTCCTTCACAAGATGGGGTTCCAGGAGATTGACAGATAGAAGCTCTAAGGCTATAAGACCTGACCATTGAAGTCATACAACATCACTTCCACAAGCCAAAGATCCAGGCCATAGTCAAGTAGAGGGGAAATAATCTCTTTCTCTCTCTCCCTCTTCCTCTTTCAGCAGAAAGGGGGCTAGGTCCCAGTAGAAAAGGACAGATGAGGGAATGGTTGTTACCATCGCTAATAACAATCATCCCATGAAGGAGGACAAAGACATGAACTGCTCATGAGAGGAATGGCAGTGTGAGCTGCTGACACAGGGTCATGTGTCTTGGAACAAACTCAAGTGATGAACAGCAGCCAAAGAAAAGAGTGCGAAAGATTTGGCAAGGAGAGTTTCTGTGATCACTTTAGACAGCTCTAGGGACTGCTCATTTTGCCTTGGCCAAAGGATACTACTTGACATTTTCCATTAGAGTTTTTCCTTTCTTGCAAGGAAAGACTGAAATCAACAGGCTAAAGTTCAATTTGGATATTTAATCAGCCTGGGACAATAAGATTTTCCAATGCTAAGCACCTTATGGACTCAAAACATTCAAACACAAAATGAAGCAATGTGCAAAATAACTGTTACGCAAACACCTTGGCTGCTAAAACAAGGTGGTAAGCAATGAAAAATAAATGAAGACAATGAAGACAATGGAGGGTCACAAAGTAAATGATCTCTTTGGTGCTTATAACCCAAAGGGTTAGAAATATAAATTTAGCTTTCTAGCTTGACAGGCGATATTTCTTAATAAAGGTGAATGCTACATTATCAAGTGCTACACTGGCTCTATGGCCCAGGTGAGAGGCCTGTATCAGACATGCATTTCTGGAACACGAACAGAGGGTAGAGATGGGCCTGTACCTGTGAGGCAGACTGTATCAAATCAGCTGTACACAGGGAAGATGTGATGGGATCGATCACAGTGTGGTGTTCCAATAGTGTTTACCCATTCGTAACTTTCTTATGCTGCCTCTCAAAATTTCACTATTTGAAACCTCTGAGTTCTAGATATGCAACCCTGCTCTAATACAGCAGCAAGAAACAGTCTAGTAAATAAATCTGACTAAACTATGCCAGTAATTATGTAGAGACAACGTACAGAATTCTTACTAATCTATTATAATTCTTTTAATTTAATTTCAACAGTGTCAGCAATCCATAAGTCCTGCGCATGGAAACAACCACAGATGGTGCACATGGTGGGTTTTGCACAGGTAGGGAGTCACAGGGTGAACTGAAGGAAGTTAAGACAGAATTCACCCCCCAAATAACATCCTTTTGTTTCCAGCTCATTTCTTCTGTTTGAAATTTTACCTTTGAAGAATTCTTTCCTTTTCCCTTCCTTCCTTCCTTTTCTAACATTTCTTTGCTACGCTTTCTCCTTTAAATTGAAAACACCTCTGGTACAATAGGCTTCATGATTTTTGACCTCATCTTTACTGTGTGGTCATGGGCAAAATACTGAACTTTTATTAGGCTCTTTGGGTTTTGTCACGATTGACATATACCCTAGTATGTACAGTAATACATGTAATATAATTATTGCTAGTATTATGAATCTTGCTGTGGTTTTTAACCTACATACATGCATCAGTCTGTGCTTGCTAAAGGAACAGATTTAATACAAGATATAGAAATAGTAAGAATTTACAAGACTGGGTTACAATGGCTGCCCACAGAGTCAGGTGTGGAAGAGTGCAAAAGGTCTACCTGTGTACGGAGGATCTGAAAGATGCAATCAAAGGCCTGGAGCTCAGTGTAGTGTCCTGTGTGAGTCTGAGTCCGTCTGTATCGGGACACCCAAGGGTCTGCTGGGAGACTGAAGAGTCTGCACCGGAAGGCCAAAGCATCGATGCTAGAGGCTGAACAGTCTGTGCTGGAAGCCAGGATATGATGTCCAAAGTGAAAGCTGAGCCTGGAGCTGCTCTGAGGAAGACAGAAGCAATCCTCCCTTCTTCATTTCTTTTTTAAATCAGCCTGACAATAATCCTCCCTCGGGTGGGCCTTCCACACTCAGAACTATGCTGAGCCAATTAGCTGGCCTTCACTTAGTCAAGTTGACACAACCAATCAACCATCACAACATACAGCTGAAGAAAGTGTATAAATTTCAGTTAAAAGTTAATAAAAATAAAGATGTGAGTTTTCCCTGTTCAAGTTCACAGATCCCCTGGAATTCCACCACTTCTACATTAAAATTTTCTGTTTAATATCAGGCAAGAGCAGCAAAAGAAAGCACTACCCAGGTATTTCATTACTTTACACCTTTAAGACAGGCAAAAACTAAAATTGATTGAATAGCTATTTATCACACTTTGTATATGCTATATGCCCTTGTATATGCTACAGTTATTATAATAATGTATTGTTATATAATGTCGAGTGATGTTAAAACAGATAATTTTGCTGCATTCTCCCAGTAAGCTGTATCTAAAACTCAAATCAAACTGAAAAACAAAAGAAAAAAAAAACACTGAAGCTGCTTTTAATAATCATTATGTGCATGCATGTATAACTTCTAGTAGGGTAACACTAACAAATATGTTAACATCATTACTAATTAATATTTTCAGTATAAAAGAAAAGCAAAAGACTGAAGAAGTAAAAGATTGTGGTCATTAATTTGGAAGTACTACTATGAATTTATGATGATGTTTTGCTTAATATCAGTGGCAACATTATTAGTTTCTTAGTAACGAAAAGTAGAAAAATTAGACAGTGGGGGAAAAGAACAGCCTCTTCATTATAGCTGATGTAAAATGAGGAGAAAAGGTATCTTGAAGGTAACAAGTACCAGGCAAATCGCCCCTCGTAATTTATCACTGAGGGTACATTAGTGAAATAAATGATACTTACAGTTTGAATCAAGAACAGCCCCAATTACAACCATATCTTCTGTCTCACAGCAGTCAAATATTTTATGTATTAGAAAACAAGTAAACATGTTTCCCCATTTAAACAAGTTCAAGTATGTCAACATTTGTTTATATGGCTTTCCTCATTCCCAAATGGTAATGAAAAATGAGGAGTTATATTTGGAACCACTTCCAAACATGAGCTAATGTCCCCTACTGACACCATGTGATACCTTAAAGCATCTTGGTAGGAAAGACAGGCATTTGGTTGGAGTCTCTAATTATGAAAGGAATTGGCTGTTAAGTAGAATCCATGTGTCTCGCAGAATGTAAGTGCCGCTTGCATAAGTCCTTGCAAGATGATCAGTGCTGGCCATAATCACCAAATGAATTTATAGTATCTACAGAGCCTTATATATTTATTGGAGAACACTTTTTTTAAGTCAATTAAACATTTTTTTTCAATTTAACTCCCACTCTTCATTTTTCCCTTCACCTCTTAAAAAGTAGCGGCACTATAATTTGCTGTTAGAGTTTGAACTTGGGATTTATCAAGTCACTAGGCTCAGCTCTCAATGGCATTGAGCAGTGTTAGCAAAACCTGTCCTAAATGTGAGGTACTCAGGCAGTGGTAAGCATGCGTTTTCAGTAGAACAATTAACTTCTGTTATCTTTGCTGGGATCAAAAGTAGAGAAATATACTGAATCGATTAATTATATAAGGAGAACAGGTGATCTTAGTTTTCAAAAGTAAAAAATACTTTGATGATGAATGTCAGGTCAGCTGCATTGCTTTCTGCTTTGTGTGACTTTATTCTTGCTGTACCAATATCTCTCTCATCCTTCACCCTCCAGCTAGCCAGAAAAGCTACTTAAGGATGAAAATATATTACTTTTTATCCTCTGATGATGTGTTAAAAATGTGAATTCAGTACTGTATATGAAAAGAATTCACTTATAAGTTCAGGTGTTAGTGAGGCCTCTGAATAAATGCTGGCATTGGTGATGGACGGTGGCAGAACAATGGTTCTAGTCAGCCTGAATCTTTCAACCTTACTATCTTTTGTGGACTTACAACCTGCTCACTGTGCTTTAGAATTGCTCTACCATTGGAGAACACAGTGATAGCAAGCAATTTTGTCTTTTTACTTACCTCTAAAAGAATTTTGAAAAATTGTTTAAACTTTTTTGTAAATTTTTAAATGGATATGCACATTTTAAGTGAAATAGTTGCAAATATCCACATTTCATTGTATTAAAAAGTTGGCATATTAAATAAAACTACTGCATCATCTTAAAATGTGTCCAATGGCATGCGAATACAATTATCCATGAGAACGCAATAATCTGATTAACAGTATTTGGATAAATTTTCAACAGCTGAAAATTTTGCAACTCTACTTTTTCTCCCAGAACTGCAATTTCCATTCTAATTTTTCAGAATTTATAGTATACATAACTGTGTGCTTTGTACAGATCACTTACTGCATACATATTAAAATATATGCATGCATTATGTGAATTTTAAAAATTATTTTCTTGTGATTGTGGGACTCCAACTGTTTAAAACATTCTCTCATACTGCATTATCTTTACAATATTTCTACTTTACATTAACTCAAAATTGGATTAATTGCAAAGTTTTATAATTATTAACATAAACAACAAAAGTTTTTTATATACTTTTATTAATGAGATAGATGGGGTAAGTATGTTCCCAATCAATTCCTGTATTCATGGACATTATTTATTGCTGGCATGAAGCAGGATTTAATATTTGTTTTATTTCTACTAATTTTTAAACACAAAAATGATAATACATTTGATTCATAGAAATAAGCAGATGAAAATGAAATGGAAGAATTTTGTCATAAAAGTGCTATTCAGTATGATATTATAGCAATATTCACTCAGTTCTTTGATTTTTCTGCAATAAATGCCAAAATTCACATAGTGAACTTTCATCATTAATTTTAATGATCTATTAGCTGACACATTTATTTTACTTCTCCAGTGCTGCTAAAAGGAAGGACTTGTAAACCACCTAATTAGCAAAATGTGTTGTTATGTGGTTTCTACAGTAATTCATGTTCTCAACAGTAATGCTAATGTTTAAAAATCTATCTTCATTTATTACCCCCCAAAACTTTGACCTTCAAAAGCTATGAACCATGGTAAAATGCCTAATGGGTTAAAGATTTTCCCATCTTTTGAAAGGAAGGAGATGGAGATTATAAAAGAACACCACAGGCATATTTTCAGGCAGATCAGCTTTAGTAAAAGGAATGTAGGAGAATTTAAGACCTGGAAATACACTGCCGATGTCATTTTGGATACCACTGGCTCATGGACTAAGTGCGGAAGTTGAATGAAGCATCTACTAAACAGGAGCAGGAAGAAGTGACCACAGAACTACTACTACATACATTTTCTTAGCTATCATTAATCGTCCTGCCACAGAAGATAACTCCAAAGATGGCCAGATAGAATGCTTTCCATTGGTGTCTCAGAAAAGTGCTAAGTCAGTAGGAGAAAATAAGATGTATTTCCAACTTCTGCCATTTAGAGAAGTTTTGCTCATGTTTTAAATATAGAAGTTTACACTATTTGCTAACAGCAAACAGGTTTTCCTTCTTTGCAGAGATGAGTAGCATAGGGATGCTGCTGGAAAATGAAGCAATCTTCTTTCACATCTTCCTGCAGGATATGTCTACCTTTATCAGAGTCCTCAATTTCTCAACTTTTGGTCTACTGCAGCGATCTACACACCACCTGCCTCCTGGTCTGGCATCCTAATGTTAAGGGAAAGTTCCTGAAAAGTCCAAATCCTTCAAGACGCAGAAGAATGCAAGACACAAAAGAATAGTGACAAGCAGAGAAAAATGTTCTCCCAACGTCAAAAGTTACTGTCTCAAATCTACTTCAGATATAACACTATTTCTTTCCTTCATGCTCAGGTCTGTTGACTGGAGAGCACAAATACAGGGCAAAGTTAGTTCCTGCGTGGGAGGACAATGTTTATTCTGTAGGTCAGGTGCTATCTTTTGAAAACCAAATGACCTCCTTTGACTTATTTCCAAGACTGGTTTATTTAGATCAGATTTACGTGATACAAGTATTGCATGTCACATGAAACTGAAGCCCATGACCAGATACTGACCTCCCAGGAAGCATCACCCAAAGATTAATTAATGGATGAAGTTTGGGTTTCTGCCAACAATTCGGCTTTTAAAGTGGCGAGAAATGATAGTAACAAGCAGGCAAGGACTGTTTTATTTAAACCTAAACAAAGTGATAGGAGCATAAATATAAATAGATGAAGGAACCCTTTTAGAACCAAGATAAAACACAGAGCAGAAGCTCTATTTATAGTGATTATAGAGTTGAGTTTGGGTTCATGGTCTTTGAGAATAAGCACGTATCAGTATTTTAATATATTTTCCACAGTTAATTTTATTCTTAATGGAGTCCTGGGCATTAGTTGAAAAAGAAACAGTATTCTTGAGTGTGTACAATGTCCTGATGTTTTTTGACGTAATGGGTGTGAGCCAGACGTGGTGGTACATGCCTGTAATTCCAGCACTCTGGGAGGCTGAGGCAAGAGGATTGCAAATTTGAGCACAGAATGGGCAATTCAATGAGTTAACAGGACTCTGTCTCAAAATAAAACTAAAAAAACAAAAACAAACTTGGGGCTGTCCCCAGTACCATGACTGCATTCAGTCTCTAGTACCTCATACTAAAAAAATAAAATTAACAGGATACTATTCCCTAATTTTCTTAGTGCACCCAGTTTTTCTCAAGAAAGTATTAACAATTACATAAGAAAATGATAAACTGTTGTATTCCACACCCTAAGAATAGTTCTTCCATCATGGCTACTGGAGTATTGTGATAAAGCTTTGAGTCAATCATCAGAACATTTCTGTATGCCCATGAAGTCTTAGCATATTTTATATCCTGAAGAGTATGTGGGATAAAATTAAGACTTGTAGTAGTGATGCTTTTCTAAGGGTGCATGGCAGGGTAACGTCTTTAATTAATGTAATTAATACATAGGTCATAGGGCTTCTACAGTCAAAGGGCCTGAGGAGATGCTCAACACATTAAAAAAAGTCACGAAGTCTAGAGCATTCTCAGCGAGTACTTTGGGATTGGTGCTGGAGAAGATTCCTAGTCACGATCTCTCTCATGACTCCAGCTGGTCTCCTGAGACGGCCCACTGGGCCGTGTGTGCGCACATGCGGAGGAGCCAAGAGAAATACAGAGCAGCTGAAGCCCTTCCATTTGTCTTCCCAGAGACCGAGAGAGTTTGGCTTTAAAGAGTGAACCAAAGCTTAGATGCTTCCTAACTTGTGATGGTGTTACAATCCAATAAGGTCCAAAAAAGTTTAAAATATTGTAAGTTGAAAATACATTTAATATGCATACAGTGTGATCAAAATATATGACCAATGTTAAAGAATTTATCACATTAAAAGACACATTGCCATTGATCCCTCTCAGAATACACCCCCTTGCCTCAAATGTACTTATATCATTATTCTTGCTGCTTTCTGAGGTGGTTCTGGAAGTTCTCTTTTGTGCCTTGAGAGGTGTGATAAAAAATATGGTACAAAATGGCACCCAGTGAAAAGTCAGGCTTGTAAAAGCATTAAGTATGTCCTCATGCATCTTAGCAGCTCAGCTACAGACGCTCACAAAGAGGACGTCCAGAAACGCTTCATGAAGTGGCAACAACGATGGGATAAGTGTGTTCAAAGCAGGTGGGGGAGTTTTCAGTGGGGTTAGTGGCAGTGTTGCTTTTACTGTGATGTATTTCAATTTTTTAATTCACCACGTTTTTTATCATGCTTCATACACTTCTGAGCATCTCAACTTCTATTAGTTCACCTTTAAGGTGCTCAGAAAACACATACTAATGCATGGTTGAGCAAAATTATCTGACGCAGAGCCTACGGTATAGCAAAATGTTGACATTTCCTATAATTTATTGACTGCTGTACTGAAAGTGAAAAGTATAATGATTTTGTGGGTGTGTGTCTCACCTTCATAAAGCCAAATGATTGTAAGCTGTGGAGTGTCTGAAAGGTCTTATAGAATTCAGACTATTTACTCTTCACCCTGGCGACCATATTTAGAATTGTCTGAGTTAGGATGTTTGATAAACTAAATTTGGAATAATATTTCCCTTAAATTTTAAGTGAAGTGTCCCTAAGAAATGCTGGGATGCAGCAACAACTCACCAGGTGCGATCCAGGTAGAGGAACACACAAAGCAAGTGAGTTGAGTGTGTTGTAAATGATTTCAGGTTTGGAACCCTAACTTATGCCAAGAGATTCTCTAATGAAGTCAGAGTGAGAGTTCTGAAACTCTGTCTACTTGTCCTGGATCTTGCTATAAGCAGCTGTTGTTTCAAATGTCCCTGAGCTTATACAAAAATCATCTCTTGGGCTGGGGATATAGCTCAGTGGAATAAGTGCCTACCTAGCAAGCACAGGGTCCTGAGTTCGATCCCCAGTACCGCCACAAAAAAAAAAAAAATCATCTCTTGGAAACCACTGGGCTAGTAAGTTGACTGACAGAGGAATTCTTTCTTAGAAGCACAGAAATGTCAACATATTTCCTTATTCTTTCTTTGGGATAGAATCATTTTGATTTGATAGGCACCTCCCTGCTTATTCTATTTATCTAAGAATCCAGTCATCTTTCTTCCTCTCCCATTCAGCCTTTTTCACCTTATGGTTAAGAATCTGAATGAATTTGGTGTCACACCTCCAGGGTCTCTCCAATATGAGTTTATATTAATGGTGAGGCCCTCAGCCCTGGGATGAGTTGATATCTGCCCAGGTGTGATGTGGTCACTTTATGTCACAGCAGACCACCTCTAGTCTTCCCCAGTAAGCTCATATTTTGGTAGTATACTTGGATGATTTTTTAAAAAACATTCTTAGTTCTTTTTGAAGTTTGATGCCAATTAGATGCCACCACCGTGGCAATTCATCAGAGTCACATGCCCATGTGTTGGGAATAAGTAGTGCTATATTCAAGTATGAATCAAATACATATTTTCTTTCTCCCCGGGCAAGCTTGGAAACATTTTAGCAATCCTTTCTGCACATATTTTTGAAGAGATCCTGACAACCAGAGAGTGCAAGTTGTGGTTTTTACATTGAATTTATTACCTTTCTCATTAAACTGCAATAAAAAATGGCATCTCTGTGCAGTTGCTGATGCAGCTTTTGATGTTTCCTGGTTTATAGCCTGGTGTGGACTTCCTGTGTTCAGCAGACATTTGATCTTTTTCCCACCACCCTCCTGATTTCTAAGCACATGAAGGTTAAATCCCTGGGATGGCAGAATAAAGCAGCTGATGCAAGAGTATGAGAGTTTCAAGACTCAGTTGGGAAGTAGAATTGGCATCCATTTTTTCCATTCTGTTTGTGTTTATTAATGCTGGAATGGGCACTGAATTAAATCCTATTAGTTTATTTGAATATTTTATCTTAAGAAAAAGAAAATTGTTTCAAGGAAAGTAAGACAAGGAGGCACTTTTGTTTGTGGTTGTTGATTATTTCAGAAAAAACTAACTTATTTGCATGTGAACTGGGTGACTCCACTTGACAGCTTTCATTAGGACTCCCGTTACTGAGCAGAGATAGGAAGCCACTTTTATTGCATCTTCCCACATCTTTCCCTAAGGGGTGTAATTTGTATATGCAAATGAAAAAAGCAATATTAATTGGCATGACTCGTTTCTACAGGAAAAGTGAACGATGTGGAATCTTTATTCATTGCTGGGTTCTCTTGCCTCTTTATATTAGATATAAGTCTGAACTTTTTGTAAAGAAGATATATTTAAGGAACACTTTATTCTTTATGGTAATGTTAGAATTTAGTTGATGAGATAATGAGATAACAACATATTTCTTATACATGTACATAAAATCAGACATATCTTCATTAATTGTTTTGTTTAGGCAAATGGTAAAACATTCTTCCCAACTGATGACTTGGAGGTTATCTTACATAAGTGTGATATCATAACTGTATTTTCAATACTCATATGCAGATAATAGAGCATAAATTCTCTATTATGTTTTCCTCATATCTGATGGTTTTGTCATTCTTTTAATTTCTACCGCCATGAGAACATGAATAAGTTTACTATGATAACATAATCTATCAGAGATGTGCTGGATGACTTGCATCTGCCTCTTCAGATCTGTTTCTTCCCATCCATCCCTGCTTCTCCCTGCTCCCGCCTCTGGAGGCTGCATAGGGATGGAGAAGTCAAGAGACTTATTCCTCAACTTCTTCATGGCTTTAGCCAATAGGAGCTTTGGCTATATTTCCGGGAATTCTCTGTAAAAATTTATATACAGTAGCTATGACTCTCTTTCACAGGTGACCCTCCCATATGGTAGCTTACCTCTTGGGTTCTGGTCACCTTATACCTCTTCTTTTGTGTTTAAAATGTTAGCAGCTTCTCTAATGTTAAGAACTTCAATGTATTTCACTTTTCTCACATCCTTCCTCTGCTCTACATACAGTCTTTCTGTAAATAAGTCATCCTAAATTATCCTGCTTTAAGTATGCCAACTATTGAGACCTTCATTGATTTTACAAAAAAAGATGCAAAGCTTAGGATGCAGTATGGCTGTGGACAACTTTAATTTATAAACAGTGAGGAAACTGATAGAGCAAGAAGAAAGACATCACCGCTAACCTTCAGATTTCTTATGAAAAGTATCAGATTACTTCAGACTAGCACATTTACTATCTTATCTGAACTAGACATACGCAATTTATTTGTGTCTATGTCAACCGTCCACTTGCTTACTTTTCTACCTAGCTCAAACATTTAAGTGGTGAATATACTGGTGCACAAGTACAAACATAGGTGAATAATAGCAATTTGAATCTTCCCTATGGGTAAGATAGAACCTTTTTTCCAAAGTTTCTATACAAGTTTCTTCCAACTGGCCCTGAGAGGATCCTTTATTATCCATAGAAACCCTGCTGATGGGATTTCTGAGGATGACTAATAATTCTGTCAGTGCTGATTACAGTTAGAAGTTTTTCTTTGGCAAGTGACTAGAAGTACTGTTTCATCTGTTATTCACTGTAATATCATCTACTCTACTCAGAGGCTGCATGGACTACAGCATGTTAAATATATAAATTCTTGTATCCTAGGGGAGCATTTGAAATGACAAATGACAAGGGATACAATCTATTCACTCGTGACTTTCATGCATAGAATGTAGAACTGCAGCAATGAGAAGGATAACTCTTTCATTTTGAAATAATTTTAGATTCACTAGAAGTTACAACAATAATATAAAGTACTCTCATGAATATTTTGTCAACTTTCCCAGTGATAAAATCTTACATAACAGTACTTTTATAGTTTTTAATACCATTTTCAAGGAATAGAGTCATTGATTCATTCCTATCCTCTGTACTTCAGGTTGATCATAAATTAATTTAAAGAAGCAACATCTTTCTATTTTCATTTTGGGAAACAAATTTGGGGTGTACTTTAAGAGAAAACAAATACTAGCATAAATGACTTCAATGCATTTTTGTTAGAAGGTAGCAGTTGGGGAGTCAAAGATGCTTTTTTGATGGTAGATCTTTTGGTAACCACAACTAAATATTGGTTTTTGTTATTCCATACTTTAAAAATTGAGCATGATTTGTTATATACTAGGGATGTTTTCTTTGCAGTGCCAAACTATGCTTCAGGGAAGGATGTGCATTTGTTAGCCAGCCTTGGTTACAAAAACAAACAAACAAAAGTTACTTTTTCCAATATGTCAAGTTATAATAACAAACACATTTTTCCTAATTATAAAGGTATTTCCAATGTCTGTTTACACAAAGAAATAAAATCTTGCAATATGTTGGGGTATTTTATTTTAGCACAATGTATTCCTTATTTGAATATTTGACAACAGTTCCAATTTCATGGTAAATTTCTACTCCTATGCTCTCAGGGCCCTCAAAGCAATGGTCCTGAAAGACCTTGTTAACATTAACAGCTCCTTTAAAAGAAGTTCTCAAATTTCCAACAGTTAAAAATTCAAAGAAATAATATTTTGCTAAATTTGATTTTTCAGTACTTATACTGGCTCTCTTTTCTGATGGTTAATCCTAAATGAATTCTTTTTTACTTTTATAAAATAAGCTGTATTATTTTATGACTCTAAAATGATCATAAGTGTGTTTGAAAAGCTTTGCAAAGCCCAAAATGTAGTGCTGGCCAATCATTTAAACATAGCTTTTGCATTCACTGAGAGATAAAAGCAAGTGGAAACAAACTGGTCTCTAACATTCTTCCAACGAGTAACAGATAGACCATTGATCTTTCAACAAATTAATGGGCATTAGCTGCACTTTACTTTTTAAAAACTCTATTGATCAAGAAGAAAAAACATTACAAAAAAACTGATGATTTTAGAAGTGACTCATCAGCTGGTTTCCAAGTGCTATTTGAAATACTTGATAAATTTGAAGTTGGAGAGAAAAACATATTTTTAGTGACCCAGAAATGGGTATTATTAATTGCAACAATTCTCCAAAGCTCTATTTACATGACACAGAAAAAATTTATACCATGTTGAATTACATATTATTGTGCTACTTTCAAGCCCTGAATACTAGTAGCCTTGGGAACAAGTGCAACTTGTTTTATTATATTCAGGAATAATTCAAGGGAAAGATTACTTGTTTAATCACCTTGAATGTGAAATTGTTTCTACAATTATCTTTCTGGTAGAAAGGAATTTTTACAGATGACACTGAAGTATAAGGAACAAATACAATATTAGATGATACTTGCTTCATTTAATGTGAACCTTAATAATAGGGTCTGCAGAGGGACTCTGTGAGTAGTAGTTTATTAGGGTGCTGTGCACAAAGCACAAAGCAAGGCTTTTCATTAGCTTCCTCTTTATTCTTCTTGTATTGTTGGGCTTGCTAAGATTGCTACTTCTGGTGTTGCAAATAAAGAAATGTGTTTCTTCAGCAGGGCAAATCTCTTAGGTATTTGTGTGTCTTAGTTTCTTTTCTCTTGTTACTGTGGCAAAATACCAAATGCCCAAAGTTAGGGGAAGAAAGGTTTATTTAGCTCACAATTTGTAGCGATTTCAGTCCATAATCAGCTGACTCCAAGGCAAGGTGGCTTGGCAGAGAACAGCGGAGGGCAGGCAGACTGTAGCAAAGCAACAAGGGAGGGAGAAGACAAGCCTCTTTCTGTCTCTTATATTGTATCCAGGCTACTAGGATTAAGGCAGTGTCAAACTAATCAGCAGTATGATTTTGTAACCACCCATTATTAATCCTAGCACCTTTAATCCTAGCATTAAACATGAACCAATCACACATGAATCAATCATACACTCTAGATTCAGTCACCTCTGATAAAGCACCACCTATGACTGCGTGAGGCTTTGGGGAAACATCTGGACACAAGCTATAACACTGTGATTAGTTTTGTTTATGAGTTCGTAATGGCCCTCACACTTTTGCATTCTCTGAGACCATAGTGAAAGCAGCAAATACCCATCCAAGCAGGAATGACCCATCCAAGAAGAGCTATATATAGAAAAGTTGTTCGTTTTCTTTTATGTTCACAAACTTTATTCCCAACATTGGTTAAGAATGCTACTGGTTATAAAGAGTACTGGTAACAGATACTGCTAAATCTGTTCCCGCTACAAAGAAATTACCCTACTGAATTCAAAGATAGAGATGCAGTTTCTGTCCTCTCAGAGTCTGTAATTCAAAGAATGCAAAGCATGCATAGAATTACAATGAAATGTGATAAATAATAAGAGTGTGTACCAGGCAGGGGAACGCACAGAAATGGATCTTTTTCTAAGAGTGAGGATGGGGTCAAGGAATACTATCCAGTGGAGGTAACCAAAACCATGATTTCTGAAAGTTAGTGAGAGGGTAACTAGGGAAGGAAAAGGGGAGGAGACGGAGGAGTTAGAAATGTGAGAGGTGAAGTAGAGTCAAAATGATTAGTTACTTAAATTGAGGTACAGTTACACCAGTGGGTAGGAACTTTGCAGTTCTCATTTCAATCTATTTGGTAGGCAAGGCACAATGTTAGCTCTGTTTGCAAATAAGAAAATAAGGCCAAAATGTTAATAAATCATATAAAATCTTATTGCTCATAAATGATTCGGCCAAGATTTGACTCCAGGTCTAGTGACTCCAAAGGCTGTACTTTCAGTGTGATATTTTGACCAAGAATCTGCTGAAGGAACCTACAAGCTTCAAACTCTACAAGCTCTTGTTATTCTTTCTGACAACTGTATACTTTAAAGATGGATCATATGTTATGTAACTGTGGGCCCTGAATAGTGTTTATTATGATGCGTGGCTTATATTAAATAATCAATCACTGTTTTAAATTGAATTATAGATACATCCTATATTTTCTCAAATGAATGAAAAACTTGGCAAGCATTTCCCACTTTGTTCTCATTTAGCTCCTTCCCAGGCTATTCATACCTTTATAGGTGTCAGCATGCACAGTGACTTCCTTCCCAGACACCAGACTTAGAACTTCAGCACTCCTGCCCTCTAATCAGATTCTCTTTTGCACATAGTAGAGATTATTTTTTCAAATGCCTTTGTATACAACCCACACCATATATGTTCTTTTTCCTTTAACATTTTTTCACTCTGGGAAAAATTCTGACAAGGCAAATTATGCTTCTTTCTTGCCAAATGGTCTTTATTGTCAGTTTCTTTTGTTAAGGCAAAAAAAAAAATAAGTCTAGACATAAGTCACAGACAATATAAGTCATAGACATTCAGGCCTTCCTGTAATAACTTTGAAGTAGCAGTATACACTATTTCTCACACTTGCACTTCACTACAGAGATGATGGTTTTTATTGGTCTTTATTTTTTACCTGTGCCTGAAATTGATGAGAAAGAAAATGATTTTTCTGGAAAGGCAATTAGAAATTATGTGATGTGGACCTGATGTTAACTGAGGACAGGGCTGAATTTAAGCCACAGAACTGGCTTACACTGACTGCTTTCCACTTTTCAGTCTTTCAGTTGTGTTTGACATTCACAGGACTTGTGTGAGACCGGTTTTGTATCAGGAAATTTTACTATAAAATAAACTACAGAGGTAAATCTGTGGAAAAGATTATATGACCCTAATGATTCTTCTCGCCCACTGTAATATGAGAGAAAAGTCCTGAAGGGTAAATGCATCAGTCATTGCAGGAAACATGTGTGATGGCCTCTCCCATGTTGGAGGGACCCCTGTAGTGAGTGTTGCTAGTGAGGAATCCACCATTCCTCTTGGCAGCCCTTATGAGTCTCTGTCCATCACAGGTTTTTCCAGACAGCGAGGCTTGTTTTCTGCAGCTGTGTTTGGTTAGATGGTCCCATGGGGTCATTCTCCTAGGCCCATCCCCATCAGGCTTGATTATGTGTGGGCCACAAAAGCCTGATTTGGGTGGGACTAGAGTAGAGTCAAAAGATTGTCAGGAAGATTAAAGATTCATGATGTAGTGTTACATTTTTGCTCTCTGGTAATCCTCCAGGATCTCTGTCACATCTTTTTTTTTTTTTAAATAAATGAGAGATAGTGACAACCAGCTCTACTTTTTATCAGCACTTAATTCCACAGTGACAAACCAGTACCTTCAAGACGTAGGCTTAAATCCTTAACAGTGTGATGACATCATTGTGGGGACCCAGTATCACACTAACATGACCTGAGACATTTGCTTACCAGTTAGTTACCAAATGTTCTTGGCCTCACTTTCAAGCAGTGCTCCATTGGAAAATCATCTATAACTTTCTGGCTGCTGTCATTCCTGGGTCTCTGCTTCCCATAATCTCTCATTCCTATTGAACAGCTGTGTCTCTGATTAGTTTTCCCTGGGGGTATTAACTTTTCAGCACTCTGCAGAAGGAAACTTTTGAAGTAATGGGAACAATAGGCCTATCCTTGCTTTGTTCCAGCCAGTTAGTCTGGTCTGCTTTGGAAAACATTCTGAAAGAGAGACTTGAAATTATACAAAAACAAGAATTCTCTTAAGTATTTCTTAAAACAAACACCTTGACATCATAAAAATCATGATTGTTCATTCATTATATGAAACAATCTCATGTTTTCTTGTATAAATTTATTTTGTCTTTTTTTTCATATATTTTGAGAACTATCTAGTCGGCAAGGATGTTAACTTCAACAGTTGCTGAAGTTAACATACATTTCTTTAAAAAGAGTATATGAAGATTACTAATAAATTAAACTGCTTTGAGTTCACAAATACTGTTTTTATTTCAGGAAATTGCATGAGAGCATTTACAAGCTAACATATGGAATGCAAGAGCAAACCACTACTTCAAGAAGTGTTGTGATGTGGCTGTACAAACATTCATGAATTTACTGAAAGATATTCCTTTCTATGGATTTACACTAGGGTTCAGTGTTTAGCCCTTACATCTACAACCAACAGGATGGCAAGGTCTGTGATAAAGAAGTGATTGATTTGACACTGATCACAGTAACTACAGAAATGACTCACTCAGCAGTGTGCCCATGACTAAATGTTGGCTACGCAGAAGGTGTAATGTAGTAATGTGCTTCCTAATTAGTTGGAAATATCCTGCAGAGGAGATAGGACCGGTGCTGCATCTTAAAAGAGTTGGGTAAAATAAAGTCTGGTAGAAGGATGGCAACCCAACATTAAAGGAGAAAAACAGTAATGTGCGTACTAATGAAGGTATTAATCTAGGTAATACAGGGAATGCAAAGCAAAGGAATATATTACAGGAATATTTTAAATGTAATGATTGGCCTTATAACTGATCATAGATAAGAACCTTTTATAATTTTTATTTTCTATTTATTTCTGATATGGAAAATCCATTCTGTAAATTTGTCTAAAATCTGGCTGCCCTGTGAAACATCAGTTGTATCAAATTTTTATCAATTCAAAATATCATAGATACTTTTGAGTTTGTACACACATTATCATATCTGTGTAATAACACTCATTTACAATTTGAATACCAGCTATTCTTCTTAATGCCCTGTTCCTTTGGATTGGACCACTAATATAAAGTTAAATACTAAAAATGGTGGTTATGTAAGATATTTTTATGAGCATACCCTTATCAGATTAAGGAACTGTCTTATTGCTGTATTGCTAAAAATTATTATCATTAGTGAACTGAAATTTCATGTTCTTTTCTCAATTTAGTGACATGATCATACGTCATGAGTTCTGTAATTAGGAGGATTATATACAATTATATTTCAATCTTTTATTCTTAATATCTTTTTGTCTGTATTGGCATATGTTCATAGTATATCATACCAATGTGCATCATGGGGAGTTGGTATAAGTGCAGGGCATTTCCAATTTCTGTTTTTAGCTCCCTCCCCTTCCCTCCTCTGCTTTCCTTACCTCTTGGAGAATATATATATATATATATATATATATATATATATATACATATTTTTTTTTAAATGCACGTTCGTAATATGTAATGACTGCATCTCTTGTAGAGACTTTGTGCATGTACAGGGCACTTCACGATTCCCCTCCATTTTTTATTAATCTACTTCCTCTCTCTTTCACCCCTCCCATCATCTTTTGGTGCCCTTCCCTGTGCCAGAGATCCATCTCACTGCTTCCCACTGCTTATTCTTTATTTTGCACCTTATTTATATATTGCGGTTCTCGTATAAAAGAAACTATGTGATATTTAAGCTTATGCATCTAATTTGCTTCACTTCATGAATCAAATTCAATATAGGCATAATCTATCATTGTACTTCTAAATCGCTGAATTATTTTTGCTAAAATTTTACTGGGATTTTGTATATATGTTTTTGACTTAGATTGGGCTTTTCTTGGTTGTAGGTTTTTTTGTAAATTACTCCAATTTTACTGACTGATACTGGTTGATTTAGGGTTTTTCTACCTTCTTTGTTCAGCTTGGTAGTTTATATGTGTCTTAGTTACTTGTCTCTCATTGCAGAGATTAAATATCCAGCACTCAAAGTTAAAGGGAGGGAAGGTTTATTTAGTTCACAGTTGTGGAGGTTTCAGTACATAATCAGTTGGCTCCAAGGCAGGTGGCACATGTCAGGGGCAACAGTTCGTGGCAGTGGAAGACATAAATATCAACAAGAGAGAGCCAGACAAGCCTCTTTCTGTCTCTTATATTGCATCCAGTCTACCAGGATTAGGGTGATGCCAGTCCAATCAGTGAACTGATCCAACAATCACCCACCTTTAATCCCATCATCCTTAATCTCAGCATTGCACTATGAGTTAATAACACACTCTAGATTTAGCCATAGAAAATCCCTATGACCACATGAGGCTTTTGGAGACATCTAGACACAAACCATAACTATATGTATCTAGGACTTTATTCATTTGCTTTAATTTTCCGTTTTATTGGTGAGTAGGTTCTCAAAGCAGTTATCAATGGTCTTCTGGATTTTAACAAAATTCATTGTGATTTCATCTTTTTTTCATTTCTAATTGTGTGGATTTGGGTCTTTCCTTATTTTAACAAGATTGGCTAAGGTGCGTTTATTTTTTATAATCTTTCAAATAGCCAAATATTTGATTCATTGATTCTTGTGCTATTTCTTAGTCTCAATTTCATTAACTTCTGACCTGATTGTTATGATTTTTTTCCTCGTATTAGCTGTGGGTTTGAATTGTTCTTGTTTTTCTCAGACACTGAGGTGCATCATTAGGTTATTTATTTGAGCTCACTCTGTTTTTATGATGGAGGATCTCATTACTATGAGCTTCCTCTGTAAGACTGTTTTCATGGCATCCCATGGTTGGTCAATTGATTGTTAGTTTGCTTATAGTTTGATTGTAGAAATATTTCTTGTTTAATTTCATTTGTGACCAATTGATTATCCAAGAGAGTATTATTTAATTTCCATTTGTTTGTATAGTTTATGTAGTCTGTTTTTGATTTCTAGTTTTGCTGCACTATGATCTGATAATATGCATGGAATAATTTCAATTCTTTTGCATTTGCTTAAATATGCTTTATTGGCTAATATGTGGCCTATTTTGGAGAAAGTCCCATGGCTCCTGAGAAGAATGTGTATTCTGTTGTTGGAAAAAACAGTCTGTAGATATGTATTAAGCACATTTTTTCAAAGGTTTGGTTCAACTCAAATTATTTCTTTATTGATTTTTTGTCTAGTTTATCTGTTCATTTGTGACAAGGGTATTGAGGTCTCTATTACTATTACATTAGTGCTTATGAGATTTTTATTTATTTTTTATTTTAAAGATAAAAACTATAAACTCGAGTAACACAAAAACAATAAGGAAATTGACAAATTATGAGGAAGATAGTAGGGAATTGACAATGATTGCTGTTTTACATAATATCGTCTTCATATTCGTTACTCAGTTATCTCAAAAACAATAAATGAAATACACAATTATACAGAAGATAGTAGGGGATTAACAATGGCTGTTGTATTACAAAATGTTATCTTTGCATTTCTTACTCAGTTATAAATAAGTGTAATGCAAAAATGATAAGTTAACACAGAATTATAGAACAGATATTGGGGAAGTAAAAATGGATGCTGTATTACAAAATGACATATTCACTATTGTTAATCAGTTACACAAATGATGGCACGTTCGATTAATCATACAGTTTTCTCCACCCTCGTTTCCATTGTTCTCCCACCCAGTGAATCGTCTTCCCTCTGACAGTACCTGTACTTTTTAGTTTATTTACACCCTCAGGCTCTCACATTGGGAAGGCACATGGCTGCTTCAAATTATGCTGTAACAAACATGGGTGCACTCAAATTACTATGGCACTAGGTAAAAAAGCACCCATCCTCAAAGACAGTACATATGCAGGGAACCAAATACACTATGGTCATACCGAATGGATAGGACCCTCAGAGGTCCAGTCTAGTCTACAGGTTCACCCCATGTACCACCAGGGCCCACCTCAACAAGGTGCTCCTGGGGACCCAGACCAGTTCACGGGGTTGCCTCCACAGACTTCCAGGTTCTGCCTGGACAAGGCACTCCCGGGGGCCCACTAAAGTTCTTAGGGTCGTCCCCCAAGCACTGCTGGGCTCTGCCCCGGCGAGGCACTCCCAGTGACCCAATCCAATCCATGGGGTTGCCCCCACCGACCACTGTGCTCCACCCCAACGAGGCACTCCCAGAGGCCCAGTCAAGTTCTCACGGTTGCCCCCAAGCACTGCCAGGCTCTGCCCCAGCAAGGTGCTCCTGGTCACCTAGCCCAGTCTGTGGGGTTGCACCCGCAGAGCACTGGGTTCCACCCCAACAAGGCACTCCTAGGGGCCTAGTCAAGTCCTCGGGTTGCCCCGAGGACTGCTGTGCTCTGCCCTGCCCCTATGAGGTGCTCCTGCTGGCCCAGTCAAGTCCACAGGGTCACCTCCACAGACCTCCGGGCTCTGACCCAATGGATTGCTCCCAGGGGCCTGGACAAATTGATCTCTAGTGCTGCTGCTCCCCTTCCCTTACAGCTGAGCATTGGGTACACATACAATGCTGGGCACAAGTGGCGTGAGGTCTCCCCCACCCATGCTCACTGAGGTAGTCCAGGGTGTGTGCTAAGTTTAGTTATTAGTTCTAGGAGAGAATTGGAGGATTTTCTCAGGTCTTCTGTGTAGAGTATGTTGTTGTCTCTTGAACTCCTGACTGCTGCTTTTCATGTAATTTGTCGCTATGGGTTCATGCAAGGTTCATATATGTAAGCAGTATGAAGTCCCTCTTGGTGCTCATATTAGTAGTTTAGGGTGAGTCCTGAAGTAGTAGACTCATCTCTTTTCTGTCGGGAACACATGTTGAGTGCGTGGGTTGCCAAGACTCAAAGTGTTCACAGAGGGAGTTCAGGGTGGGAGCTGAAGCCCGGTAACTCAGTTCGTGCTTCCTGCTTGGTGTTGGAGTGAGAAGGGTGTGGGGCTATGTGGTCCACCTCCATCTGCAGCTCTCTCTTACTGCTGTGCTCCAGTTCCCGTTTGTGCTTTGGCTGGATCCCTGGGAATTGCTGTGTCCCTGGGGTTGCTGTTGCTGCTCTCTGCTGGTAGCTGCTCACATAGTGGAGAGGTAGGAGTCCACAGCCTTGGGGCAGGCGTAGAGCTGGGTGTGGTGGGCTGTGTACTGTTTGCTTTGACACCACCTTGCCTCAGGGTGCTGATTATAAAGGTTACTGCAGAGTGGGCATGATGCTTTAATGGCAGTTGTAACTTTTCATCGTCACACTGTTTGACAACACCTCCCATCTGCTGCTGCCTCTTTTCTGGGCTGCACCTTCTCCACTCTGGCTTCAGCCCAGCTCTTGAACTCTGCTCTCCCCTGGCTGAGTCAGGAGGCTCCCAGGAGCACAGGCCTCCAAAGCTGAAGCTTCGAGTGCTGGAATGAAGGGGAGAGCAAGGGTGTGTAGGGAGTGCTGGCTCCCTCCTTCTCCGCCTTCTCTTCCTCTAACTGTGCCATGGCGACCCTCCAAGTTTTTCCTCCAGGAGGGGTCTTGTTTGCTCTTTCTGAGGGCTTCAATTCTCATTTCAGATCCTTCCTGGTTCCAGGGGGCACACTTCTCTCCCTCTTGTCTCTCTCATGTTGCTATATTCCAGTGTCTGGGTGGTGATCCTCTGGGAGGATCTTTCTCTGCTGCTTACCCGGTCGCCATGTTCCTGGAAGTCCTATCTGATTTTTAATGTTCTCCCTTGTTTTGAGACAGAGTTTCACTATGCAGTTCAGGGTGGCCTTGAATTCACTTGGTAACCCAGGCTGGCCTCAAACTAGCAGCAGTCCTCCTACCTCAGCCTCCTGAGTGCTAGGATTATGGGCATGCAAAACCATTCCCATCAATATTCTCACTTTTGTAAAGTTTGACTTCCAGAGAAAAAAGAAAGATAATTAAGCTGCAAAACATGTAAGTCAGTATGTCTGGTGTTGATAAGTGCTAAGAAGAAAAATAAAGCAGGACAAGGGAACAGAATTTGGTGTGAGCAGGGAGAATCGCTGCCTGGTGAGGGAATTCAATGAAGTCTCTTTGAGAAGGTGAATCATGAATGAATGTGACTGTTCCTGTGCCATAACCTTCAGGAATATTGACAAAAGTGGCAGGCCTAATCTTTGATCATAAGTGATTATAGTCTGATGAGAAAGCCAGACGTACAAGGAGTGATAAACATATATGATGAATATTTAAATTTTAAAAGTTTATTACAGGAAAAGAGAGATCACCATTAATCCCTCACAAAATACTCCCTCTCGCTTCAAATCCCACCACTTATCCCATCATTCCTGTTGCTATCTGAAGAAGTTCTGGGAAGTCCTTTTTCATCATTGTCTTTGCAAGATGTGATTAAAAAAAAATAGATACAGCAAATATGGCAGCCAAGTGCCATCCTACAGAAAGACAGGCTTGTAAAAACATCACCACCTGTCCTCACTCATTTCACTCACCCAGTTTGGCACCTTGCAACTTCTGGATCTTCCCTAAAGTCAAAATTATTGTGAAAGGTAAATGTTTCGAATCAATTCAGGACACTGAAATAGCTACAGCAGTGCAGCTAAAAACATTCTCAGAGGAGGACATCCAGAGCTGACTCAGAAAGTGGCAAGAATGAGTGTTTTGAAGCAAAGGGAACTATTTGGGGGGGATTAATGATATGTCCTTTACTGTAATACAGTTTTAAAATTTAAATATTTGCCATTTTTTCTATTATACTTGATATCACATACACACATAGTGTATCAAGAACATGTACACTGTGCTATGGGAATAGCACCTGCAGAAAGAAGCACAGACAGATGCTTTGGCAGGAAAGGTGTATGGTGGTGGAGTGGGGATGGTTATAGATGAGCTGAAACCGAATCTGAACTGGGAAGATTCTGCCAGATTTAGTACTTTGGGCTTCAGCCAACAAACGGTGGGTCACTGAACTTTAGGCTAAATTTTCTTTTCAGGTAAAAAAAAAAGTTCTTGCAAAGTTCTATTTTTGTGTAGAACTGGATCACTATATGAAGCCAGAAGAAAAACTATTTAATGATGAAAACTGTACTTATGAGGATCAAATCAAGAGAAATGGATTTATAGAATATCTATATTTGGTGCAGGGGAAACATCTAACCTATCTGTGAAGACTTGTTTCCCTGTTCAATCCACATGGTGTCATTTTTTACATATGTTTCTCAGAGCAGTTATTTTTCACTCACTGGTAGTGCTGATGAATCACTTTATCTCTTTTGAGTATTGGAGGTTTTTATTACGTTCAGGAAATTTTCCAATTCATCAGACAGTGCATTAGATATTATTGTGTAGTTGGATATTTTTCTGGGGGAAAATCTTTAATATGTCAGCGTTGCTTATACTACTTTCACATACACATTTTATGTAGCAAAATTTGAACTTGATAAAGAATCTGCATTAGTTTCCTAGGACTGCCATAGTATACTACCATAGACTAGGCAGGTGGCTTAAACAAAAGAAACCTATTGCCTCACAGAGCTGAAGGATAGAAATCTATGATCAAATGTAGAGAAGGTTGATACTTCCTTAGGTCTATGAGAGAATGACATGTCTCAAGTCTCTCTTTTTGACCAGAAGATGACAGTTGTGCTGGTTGAGCCTAATTGTGTCATTTGATTGCTTTGGGAGCTGCATAGGGAATTAGTAAAACACACTTCTGCGTGTGTCTGTGTGGGTCATGGAAGACTATACTATATCTAGTCCTAGCCTCTGCCTTCATGCCGATCTCCTGCTTTGCTTCCCTATGTCCTCCATCATGATGTTCCTACCTTGGACCAGCTAACCATGGACTGTATCCTCTGAAACTGTCATCAACCTAAACTATTTCTTCCTTTAAATTGGGAATGTCAAGTATTTTGTCCCAGCAGTGGGAAAGCCACCTCATATAAGAGTTTTCTCCCTGTGTCTTCCTACTATCCTTCTTCTGTACATGTGTGTTTCAAAAATTTCCTCTTCTTTTAATGACCTTGAACTCTTTGGAATAGTACCTACCATAACAGTATCATTTTACCTTCATCACCTCTTTGAAGCCTTGTCTCCAAATATGATCACATTCCCAATTATCAGTCATTAGGACCTAAACATATGGATGAGGCATAATTCAGTCTATAATCCAGTCTAAATCTCTCTCTCTCTCTCTCTCTCTCTCTCTCTCTCTCTCTCTCTCTCTCTCTCTCTCCTCTCTCTACTTCTCTCTCTTTCTGTCTTTATGTTCCATTTCCCTAAAGTGGTTACCTTTCCCATTACTGGACAAAATACCCAACACCCACAACTTACAGGAGGAGATAGTTTAAGGGCTCAAGATTTCAGAAGTTTCTGTCCACGGAGGGCTCCCTCCAAAGCAGAGACACGATGGCTGTGGAGGACCAAAGAGGCTCGCTTTGTGCTGCTGGGGAAGCAAAGCAAGAGAAGAACACCAGGAAGGCTCTGGCCAGGGAACAGATGATAGAACCCAAGGTCAGATCCTCATGATTCACCCAGACACACTCAGAATGTGCTTTACTCATCTCCTAAGTGCTGTCAAGTCAATGGCATTTACATCCCGCATAGCTGTCACATGTAGTACCTATTGTTGGATAGACTTGACTCTCATTTTGTGGAATTCTTGGTTTTTTTTTACTATCAGGTTTCCTCATTAAGTAACTGGTTACACATCACTGAAAATTATTTGGGACAATTTACTCATGGTCCTCAATAACTCTAGTTTAAGGTCATATTTTTGTTTTTTTCTGAATTTATGCAGGACAGCCAAACACAATTTAGTACCTAAATGGTGATTTCAATTTTTAAATTTATGAATATTTGTCAAAATTGCACAGATTTTCTGCCCTCCTTCCTTTCCTCCCTCCCTGCCTCCCTCCTTTCTTTCAGGTCCTCCCTTTCTTCCATCCTCTCCCCTTCTCTTTCCTTATTTTTTTTCTTGTAGTGCTGAAGATTGAACTGAGGGCCTCACAATGCATTCCAGAGCAGCAAGGTTGCACATTTCTTTTTCCCCTCCTTCCTTCCTCCCTTCCTTCCTTCCTCCTTGCTTCCTTCCTTTTTCAGTGCTGGAGATTAAACTCAGGATCTTTACAGTAAACAACTTCCCCTGGTCTCTTTTGAGACAGGGTCTCTCTAAACTACTAAATTGCCCAGGCTGGGATCAAACTTGTGTTCCTCCTGCTTCAGCCTCCCAGAGTGCTGATATTAACTGGTAAGATTACACATTTTTTAAAAGGTGGTATTCTAATATATTTTCTCTTACCTAGCACAGTCTCCAATCATGATTAGAACTTGAGGATTTCTTTTTATCATCACAGAATAGTGTTGATGATCCAGAATATTTAAATCCAGAATTTGAATTATAAGACTATTAGGGAAATGCTATCCTGAGGAAAGATGTTATATGAAATATTTCACTGTTGTGAAGTGAACAAGTGACCTGTGTTATAATTATGACTCTGTTTGCCCACTATATGATCTTACAAAAGTTACCCCCACACACTGTAACCTGAGTTTTTACATCAGTAAAATGAGATATTGTTAGTAACTGTCTTACAGAGTTGCTATGGAAGGTAGTATGAGATGTAGCACTAAATAAGATGCATACATTAGTTAGCACGTGATTGAATCATAAAATGCATATGGCTGCCTCTACATTTCAATGTTCCTGAGTTCTGGTTGTACCTTATGAAGGCGTCAAAAACCTTTTGGCATTATTCCCATAGCGAAATGGAAAAGGATCAGAGAAGATAACTATTCATGCAGTTGTCATCTTCGTTAAATGCTTTATGCTGTTGGCACAATTTGGATGCCTACTTTGTAAAATGTCCTCAAGAAGATTATATTATGCTTCTAAGCTTAGCTTTTACATAATTGTTATTTTGGAGTAGAATATTGCTTATCATATGCCAAGTAACTTAATTAAAGAAAATGAAATTATTCATATATTTGAAATTGGTTGCATAATTTTCAGGACAAGAAAAGGTTGTATTGCCAATTATGACTCATGAAGAAGAAGCACTAAATTTAACCCCAAGGAAACAAATAAACCCAAATGGAATGAGATGACACAATATAACTGATCTGTGTTCTTTAAAAATAGGAAAAGCAAAGTGCAGGAGTTATCTAGAATTAACAGAGACTAAACTTAGCATGATAACTGAATAAAATGTATTGTATTGGATTAAAACCTGAATTAGAAAAAATATAGTCAACTTACTACAAAGAATAGCAGTAGGACAGTGAGTGAAATTTGGTATGGACCTTTTGTTTATAGTATTGCATCAATGTTAAATTTCCTCAACTTTCCTTCTTTATTGATCATTTATTGGTATGACTTCTTAAAGGTAGAATTAATCTGATTGCACTAGATTGAAGAGTTGTCACAGGATGAGTTCCCTGCGAAGCTTACTTGTGCAGGAGCGAGGAAGAGGATTAGGGGAAGAAAGGAGCCGAGACGCTCGCCTCACAGAGAACTCAGCTCACTGACCAGCGGCCCCGGAGAGCTCCCGAGTGTGGGGTAAGCGCAACACCATCCAGTCATTGCATGTGGAATGTCCTAAGAGAGAAGCATGACTTTCATCACGGTGGTTCTCCAGCAAAAGACAGTGTCCAGAAGGGGACTTAGTTATAAGTTTTTCATCGTTAAAACTCTCTGTAGATGGGGAATTTTGCAGATCAGTCCTAAGGAAGGAAGAATATAGGCATCAGACCCCAGCAGCCACTCTAGTTATGACAGTACACTGTTCCAATGCTCTCAAAAAGAAGAATGGCCTGAGAATAAAAATGAAAACAGGAATGTAGAAAAACAGAAAGAGCTCAAATTGGCAAAATATTCAACATCTGGTCAATCAAAGTGAAGGCTGTACTATTCCAAATTATTTCTGTAAATTAGAACATTTTTAAAAATTTTAAAATGAAATGCTTGGGTGATTCCAGGGTATATTCACTCTAGGGCAAAATCACCTTTTGAGTTCATTCCAGCTGTAGCATAACAGGATCTATAACCTGACCAGACTGGTTAGAGCACATTTGTTTGAGCTCTCAACACCACAGAAACACATTATTTCATACATGTTTGTTTCCTCTATAAATTCTCAAATTTGGTAAATCATATTATTTAATTATATTGGCGTGAGGGTTTGTGATACCAGCCTAAGATTCATAAAGCTGTTGTTCTCTCCCATGGTCAGGCTTCTATGTGAAAAATCAGTTATTCTACAGCTGTGGAAAAGCAGAGACACCAGAAATATATTGTACATATTTAGAATAAAATCATTGGATCTTTCAGTAAATGAAAATTGTGTCATGATAGATACATAAAAACTAAATACCTTTGCCTTTCTAAAAGTCAAAGGAAGCTGGGGATACAGCTCAGTGGCACAAGTGCCTGCCTGGCAAACTCAAGTTCCTGAGATCAATTTGCAGTACCAAAAAAAAGGTCAAAGGAAATTACAACAGGCTTGAATATTTCTCTCTGTAACTGTGAAATATTTTCTGGGATACTTGTTCATTGTGAAATAGATTTTAAAATCTTGATTAATTCTAAAATAAAATTTATGGTGACCAGTATTTTCTGATTGTCTTATATGAAGAGTCTTTATCTCACTGGGCTAGAATTGGTTCCAAGTACCTTCTGTTCTGGATTTGATGATGGTCTCTTCTCTCCAACACTCTTTTCAATGTCGTACTGAGAGGTCTTCATTCAGGGCACTCAAACGGTTATTTTCTTATGACAATTTACTAACTCCTTCTCATAGAGAGATTGATGAATATATTCAGCAAATACTGTGGAGCACAGGCTATCGAGCCAGTCTGCCTGGGCATGAATCCGAGTTCCAACATATAGCTGTATGTCCTTCTGAAAATTGCATAACTACTCTATGTCTTTTTCCCCACCTAGGAAGCACAGCACCTATATTTTAGAGCTAACCATTAACAGTACCTATGTAATAGAGTTGTTATAAATATTACACGAGTTAAAATAAATAGAACACGTAGTATCCAGTAAACAATAAATATTAGATATTATTGTCATCACAGTTAGATATCTGTGCTGTGTATTTCAATAAAACTCACAAGTAGGTGAATTCCAATGTATTCTTCATGTCAGCCTCAATGAATCAAAAATAGATTACTGTTTAAAAGGGGATTGAATGGGCCCAGTCATCTCTAATGTGTTTCTCCATGTAATACTATGTTACAGCTATGAATATCTGGGTACTTGTTATCCTGTTAGATGATAAATTGTTGAGAACATAGCCTAAATATTATTCATGTTTTTGTTTTTTGTGTTTTGTTTTTTTATTTTTAGAAAAATAAAAGCACAAAAACATATTAACAAACAGACACAAATTAGCATAAAAAATAGTACAATCACAACTGATCTACAGACAAGGTGACATGATCTCCACAATGGTTATTGCTTTATCCATTGATATCTTCGAAGTGTAAATATATGAACCCATATACAGACATGCAAAATTGGTCAGACAATTGATCCTCTCAAAAACAGAAAAACACAAAAAACAAAAAAACCAAAGAGAGAAAACAAAACAGGGAAACAAAAAAAACCCCACCAATAGTTGCTGCTTTGCATATTGATATTTTCGAAGTATATGTTCAGGATAACACATATAGACATACAAGATTGATCCAATAACCCGTCATCAATTATTCCTTAGCATTAAGTGATATAATACAATAGTAGAACCATGTTAGCCCTCCTGCATATATGTATATTCATATATACATACATACATTTTTGTCTCTTTCTTTTCTCCTTTCCCTCATCCCATCTGTTCTTTGTTTTTTAACAGATTTCCTTCCTGTCTCTCAGTTTATATTCCCACCCTCAGGTTCTTACACCAGTGATACACTATGTTGCCTGCACATGTACCGCTGATTTATTTCACTTATGAGTATGGACTCCAGGTTTGACCACTTGCCTACAAAGTCCCCCAAACTATCTTTCTTTATAGCTGAATAATATTCCATTATATAACGATGCCACAATTTTTTAATTCAGTCTTCTGCGGATGGACACTTGGGTTGCTTCCACATTTAGCTATTGCAAAATGTGCTGCTATAAACACGGGTGCACATATATCCGAGTGATATGATGTTTTCAGATCTTCTGGGAAAATGCCCAGAAGGGGAATAGCTGGTTTGAATGGAACCTCTAGACCTAATTTCCTGAGAAATCTCCAAATGGCTCTCCACAGTGGTTGCACCAGTCTGCATTCCCACCAGCAGTGTAACAGAGTCCCTATTTCTCCACAGCCTCGCCAGCATCTGTTATTGGATGACTTTTTCATACTGGCCAGTCTTACTGGGGTGAGATAAAATCTCGATGTTCTTTTTATTTGCATTTCTCAAATGACTAAGGATGTGGAACATTTTCTCATATATTTATTTGCCATTTGTATTTCTTTAACTGAGAAGTGTGTATTCATCTCAGATGCCCATTTCTGGATTGGGTCTTTGAATGTGGACAGGTACGTGTTTTTTAATTCTTTGTATGTTCTAGATAGAAGACCTTTGTCTGAGGGACAGCAAGCTAGGACTTTTCCAATTTGTGGGTTTTCTTTTTACTTTGCTGGTGATTTCTTTAGATGTACAAAAATTTTCAGTCGAATGAGGTCCAAATTATTGATTCTTTGAAGTGTTTCCCTCGCAGTTTCATTTTTATTCATGAACTCTCTGCCTACTCCTATGTATTCAAGATTTTTACCTACTTTCTCTTCCAACATATTTAGAGTTTCTGTTTTAATGTTGAGATCTGTGATCCATTTTGACCTGAGTTTGGTGCATGGTGATAGATTGGGGTCTATTTTCAGTTTTCGGCAAGAGGCTAGCCACTTTTTCCAGCACCATTTATTAAACAGGCCTTCTTTTTTCCACTGTGTTTGGTTGACCCCTTTATCAAATATTACGTAGCTGAGTGGGGTTTTCGTTGTGGTTGCATCTTCCAGTCCGTTCAATTGATCCTCAGGTCTGTTTTTTAGCCAGTACCAGGTTGATTTTATTACAGTAGCTTTGTAGTATAATTTCAGGTCAGGGATTGTGATTCCACCTGACTTGTCCTTATTGCCCAGGATTGCTTTTGCTATTCTGGGTCTCTTCTGGTTCCAGATGAATTTGAGGCATATTTTCTCTAGACCTGTGAGGTATGTTAACGGTAGTTTGATGGGAATTGCATTGAATCTGTACAACAGTTTTGGTAGTATGGCCATTTTGACAATGTTAGTTCTTCCTAACCATGAGCGGGGTATGTTTTTCCATTTATTGAAATCCTCTTCAATCTCCTTTTTCAGAGTCTTGTAGTTTTCACTGAATAAATCTTTCACATTCTTTGTTAGATTGATTCCTAAGTATTTCAATTTCTTGGTTGCTATTGTAAAGGGTATGGTTTCCTCAATTTCTCTCTCAGTCTGTTTGTTGTTCGTGTATAGGAATGCTATTGAT
>PVLD010018926.1:0-37771 GCA_004027595.1 Dinomys branickii
AAAAAAAAAAAAAAAAAAAAAAAAAAAAATCACAGGTCTTGCCATTGTGGGGTGTGCTCTATTTTTATCAATGAAGGAAGTGCTCCATTTCAATTAGACTTAGTGACCAAGCACAGGCCCTTGTATAACTATGGAGCTTGGTTAGAAAGATCTGCTCCACAGAACCCCAGCAGAAGCATGGACACCTTCCGTAACAAAGCATTCAATACCTCAAAGACATCCACATCCATGCTTAACTTCCTATAACGATCAAAGATTGAACTTTAGGGCCAGATAAACCTAGAGTCCATTCCTAGCTCTATTAGTTTAGTTACGCGATTGTAGCCAATTTATTGAGCTAATTCTGTGTATGAATGGAAATAACACAAAAATTACATAAGATGTAAGTATCTTATAGAGCAAACAACACCTAAACACTGTAGAAATGTTTTCTCCCTTTGGTTTCAATGAATAGAGATTACTTTTCGAAATTTCCACCTAATTTTGCCCTAGCTACACCCTCTGGGGCCATACGAGGGACCATTCTCCCTAATCCTGAAGATGACTCTAGCCCAGCCCTACACTGATCCTCTGCACATGGTGACTCTTATTCCCCTGAGTCAAAGGATGTCTGTGAAGAAGAATTATCTGTGCAGCTGCCCCTTCCCATGGGGACAGGTGACAGTCCTGGAATGACCTCAGTTTTAGGTCAGCTCCTTTTGACAAGCCTATCTGTGAGGTCCAACATACCTGTCTTACTAAGGCCTTGTAGTCTTTATTCCTAGGTGGTTCACGAGTGTGTGGTCAGAGTGCTCTGTGTCTTGTGGGGAAGGGTTCCACAGTCGGCAAGTGACGTGCAAGCAGACGAAAGCCAGCGGAAGTGTGCAGGTAGTGCCACCGAGGGCATGTGACCCTAAAGACCGGCCTCTGGGAAGAAAGCCATGCTCTGGTCATCCCTGTGCTCAGTGGATCATGGAACCAGGCAACCAGGTAATCTCTTGTGTGGAAGGGAGTCTCTGTAATCATCTCCTTGTTTGCAATGAATTTTGTGATGGGGTAGGGGATCTGATTGATCTCTAAAGTGAATTTACATCTCTGACCTCTAGGTCTACATTTGGAAATGGCAATTTCTCTGTCTTCTAGTATAAAACTTAACCAAGTTAGTTCCTTCAAATATAGCTGGGTCCTTCAAAATGATCTGAAATAAATGATTAAGAAAACAATGTTTTTAATATATAGAAACTCTTAAAGAAAAGTGTAACACATTATTAAAACACATAATGTGAACATTGGACAAATAAAAGACCTATTCTATTCCTGCATGAAAAATGTCAGTATGGATAAATCAAACTATAACAGAACTGAAACTTTTACTCTGCAAAGGATATCATCAAGAAAGTAAACAGATGACAAAATGGGAGAAAAGGTTGAAATGTATCAAAAAGGAACACATATCTCAAATATATTTTGAAACCTATAACTCAAAACCACAAATAACTTAATTAAAATATGAACAAAGGATCTGAGTCATAGTTCTTGATTAAAGGTATATAAGCGACCAATAAACATGTACAAAGACACTTGCTGTTAGTCACTAGGGAAGAGCAAATCAAAACCACAGTGAGATACGACCACATACTAGGATGGCATTAGTTTAAAAAAAAAAAAAAGATGGTCATGGAAATGAGTGCTTCTATGGAACCAGAACCTTCGGACACTGCTGATGAGACAGGTAAAATGGCACAGCAACTCTGGAAAACAGTTGGATGGGCCAGGCCCTCAAAACGTTAAACATCAACTGCAACATAACCCAGAGATTCCATTCCGAGGTATATATCCAAGAGAAATGAAAACATAAGTCCACACGAAAACATACATAAATGTTCATAGCAGAATTATTCATAATAGCTACAAAGTAGAATCAACACAAATAATAATGACCCACAATTATCAAAGAAGGAAGCACTGATGAATAGATAAAATGGAGGGTTTATATGGTAGAATGTTATTTTTGCCATTAAACGGAACAGAGTGCTGGTAGTGTCCAGCATGGAGGAGGCTTGAGCACTGTGTTGAGAGAAGGAAGACTGAGTGCCTCACACTGCATGATTCCATTTATGCAGTGTCCACAATAGAGACTAAAAGTAGACCCGTGGTTGCCTCGCCTGGGGGCAGAGGCAGTAGAATGATTTGGGGTGAGATCTAAAGGCTATTCTATTGCATTTCTTTGGGAACAGTATTAATGTTCTAAAATTGATTGTGGTAAGGCAACTCTGAAAAACCATGAGATTGGGCAAATAAAATGGTACTTTGCATGAATTTTGCTCAACAAAGCTGTCAGTTGTTTTAAAAGTGGAGAAAACTTCTCTGTCTCTAATAAGAAAAATAAGTTGAACCAGAGACTAGACACACAGTACATACCAAATTAAATTCTGACCTGATAAAGAGCTACCTGTGAAAGCAATGAAATGCAAATAAAACTATAATGTTAAAACTGTCATAATAGGAAAGACCTTTCAAACATAGAACAAATTATAAGGAAAAGTTAATAGGCATTATGGCTATGTAAAAATTGAAGAGCTGCACGTCACACTTTGAAGACACTGTTTCCCTGCCATTGAACTCACCTTAGCACACAAACCTCCATTTTGCTCTGAGCAGAAAAGCCCAAACTTGGCAATGGCTTGTGGCTTTAAGTGTAGGTATTTCCAGACCTTATTAAGCCCAATTGATTTAAGATTCGCTGTCCTTTTCCTGCCTTTTGTCATCCAGTCGAAGTTGCCAGGGACAAAAGAGAGGAGGAGAAACCGTGGGTGTCTTCCAGGTCTTACAGAAGGGGTATCTGGGTTGTGGAGCCGGCCTCTGACCCTCTCCTACCCCACAGGACAGAGGTCCTCCTTGCGCTTGGCCTTAGGCTGTCCTCCCCTATGTGACCTTCTGCACAGAGCATGCCCACACTACATTTGCTTCTGTTCCCCAGTGTCCTGGACGCTGCCTGGGCCGTGTGGCAAGGATGCAGCAGCAGCATGCAGCGTGTGGACCCCACAACAGCTCTGACTCTGACTGCAAGGACAGGAGGTACTGGGCCTACCCCAGAGCAGCCTGGACGCCACCTGCCTACTCAGGGACCCAAGCTGCCTGGAAATGAAGTTGTTGTTAGGTTTACCATTTCTCTTCCTTCCTTCTTTCCGGCCTCCCTCCCTCTCTCCATTCCCCCCCTCCCTTCCTCCCTCCCTTCCTTCCTTGCCCCTTTCCTCCCTCCCTGCCTCCCTCCCATCCTCTCTTCCTTCCTTCCTCCTTTCCTTTCCTTTGAGACACAGTTTCACTTATGTACTTGAGGCTAGGCTTGAACTCACTTTGTAGCCCAAGCTGGCCTTGAGCTTGCAGCAATCTTCCTGCCTCAGCCTCCCAAGAGCTGAGATTACAGGAGTGCGCTACCACGTCTGGCCTACCACCCTTCTCATAAATGATGATTCCTATTAATTATGCTGTGTTTAGAGCTGTCCTCAGTGGTACATGTTCTTCTGAGCTATTAGTCCATATGAACTATTTATAATTACAGTTATTTGGATGTTAAGCACAGAAAGCAAGGAACCTAGAAGGGGAAAGAGGGTAACACTGAGAATTGGCAAAGATTTTTCTCTCTGTCAAAACTTGGTATCAAATATCTCATTTAGTTTTACAGATTAAATCTTTCCAATGTTCTCATGAACGGTTTTATTCCCCTATTTTAAAACTGCTTTGATCAGGGTGTTGGCATGCTGGTTCCTCTGAAAATAAAATAAACCCTTATCTTGTGAAGGGGCCTAACCGAGAGAGGAGTTGTTTTTGTTGCATATAAAATGAACAGGAAGGTGGTGTAGGGAGAAAAGTTTTGCCTATAGGGTCATCCAGAGACCTAGGCTCTTCCCATCGGGAAGCTCCCCCACTCCAGGGAATGGTAGCCTACCAGCAGCCAGTGGGAGGACAACCCAGAGAGCACACAAGCTGGGGGGCTGTGGTGTCCCATCATTCTCCTGTCGTGTGACCTTGGATTGCCTAACTACCCCGGTCTGCAAAATGGGTTATCACCTCCTAGGTGACCTTATAGCTAGCAGGGTCTGTGTCCAAGCAGTTCCACCTCTGCTACTCTCTCCTCCCCCACATCCTGAGTGTTGGTGGAGAGCAGGGGATGATCTTGACAGCTGGCTTGGTCACTGCTGTAACCCTGCAGGGAGGTTTGGCAGGGAAAGTTAGCTGCGTTTTGCATTCCCCCCAATACAGTTGCAAGCCAGAACTCTTCTGTTGGGAACATACTCCACATCCAGCCTGGGCTCCTAGTTTGCTGAGAGGATGGAGACCACACACAGATCCTTTGCATTTGCAAAGACATATTTACAACACAAATACCTAGGAGCGGGTTGAGCTTTTGATGTTATAGTGCCTTACTTACTTTTTTGAAATTTGCTTTTTCTACTTAAAAATACATACTATTGTCCCGCCTTAGTTGACAAAGATTCACTTTGTGTTTTTTAATTGTTGTATTTAATATTCTATTATTCCACTGCAATGGACATTTGCTTGTTTTATGTTTTTTGCTATTACAAACAAGTGCTGCAGTTAACATCCTGGAACATATATCTTTACGCACGGAAGGAAGTATTTTAATGGGATAAATTTCTAGTTATGGAATTAAATTGATAAGCATGTTCATGTGGATACTACTGTACTGCCGTCAAAATGCCTTCACTACCACTGTGTGAGAATTACCCTGCTTCTTCATTACATATGCTTTCACTCATTCAAAAAGTTTTTGCCGAACTGATAAGTGAGAAATTACATCGCATCATAATTTGTACTTTTCTGATTACTTTTTATATTAGATGCACTTTGGCTCCTTGATTCTTTTTTCTTGAACCCATCTTCTTTTCCCATTTTTCCACTGTTACCCTTGGCCAGGCCCCCTGGCCACCTCTCACCTGATCACAGCTGCAGCCACCCTGCTGGGCTCCCTCCACCCACCCAGGCTTGTTTCCAACCCAGCTCTTGTACTGCAGCTGAGCACATGTTCCAGGAGGCAAATCTGATCATACCACCGAGTCTCTGCTAGATTAAAATCATTTTAGAGGCTTTGGTTGTTCCTAAGAGGATGACATACCAGAACCTCCATGTGGCCTAGGAAATACCATATGCCCAAGCCCCGCTTCCCTTCACAGCCAAACCTCAATCCTTCCGTCTTTGTGTTCCAGCCACATTGTCCTTTTAGTCCCTCGGACTGACTAGGAGCAAGAAACCAAGGAAAGCTAGTAGAAACAGCTGCCATGCCTGCGCTCGTGTTTCGCATAGAGAAACTTGGAGCCCCCACTGTGTGCATAGCTCAGTGCTCACACTGCACCCCGCTCGCCCACCCCTGGCTGGATGAAATGGTGCCCTCTGCTGGGCCAGCTGTGTCTTCCTTTACTGTGTCCCTAAGGACCCGCCTCTGAGCTGAGCTGGGCTCCAGCTTCTGTGCTCCCTGTGCAGCTCAGCCCTTGTCCTTAGGACAGCCTCACCCACTATCAGAGGGGAAGGCTGCGTTAGGTAAGGCCCTGTGGGACAAAAATAAGTCAGTGTGGAATGACTTATGCAAAGAAGGCAAGGGGTTTGTGAATGAGAGCACCCAACACTTACCTACAACAACGGATACCCTCTTACATATATACTTTGAGTACCTTTTGAATATTTGTTTAACCTTTTACAGGAGAAAAGCCGACCCTTGCATAGGGAGATCGCTGATGAGTATTTAACCTTTGTTGTTTAGAGTGACAATTTTAGGCCCCTCAGATTCAGACCCACTGGGGAAAAGGGAGGCAGTCACCAGAACAACCCTGCCCTAACCACAACCCTAAAACCTTATGAACAGATTGGTGGAACAGTATTATCCAGTGAACTCTTTGCTAGAGTCTCCCTCTACTGGCTAATATAAGTATCGCTTCCTATTCTGTGTAACACTGCATCATACTTTTTCTTAGAGTTCAGGTTATGACAATTTCCAATGGTGTTTCAGCATTCCTCATAGATTTATGCACCCTGGTAAGAAGCCTTTAGTAGAAGTGCAAAACTGTCTCAAAAACTCCAAAAAAGTAGGAAGTCAGACCTCAGGATAAAGGCATCCAAAAAACCAAGAAAAAGGCATTTTGTTTTCTTCTCTTTCATCCATGCTGGTATACGTGTTTTGAATTTAGTCTTCAATATTTCTGAAAACTCTTTTTCTTTATCTATCTAGCCCAGGTCAAGTTTATATGTCTTGTTCCAGTAACTAAGAGAAGGACAGTTATTGAACCCACTCAAGTTGGGGCCTCTTCCACTCAGCTTTGGGGCTGGAGAGACTTCTCATTCAGCACCAAGAAATTGCCCGGGTCCTTGCCCTAGGAACACAACAGATATGCCACCACCCCCAATACCCTCCAGGGTAAACATCTGCTCAGAAATGAGAGACCATTGAGTTTCTGCTGGAGAAAGCAGAAGGGTTAGAGGTGTATTCTGCTTCCCAAGCAGTGGCCTGTAGCAGTTCCCAGTTACAAGCCTGGGTGGGGCCTAATGTTCCTGTGAGGAGACGAGATGGTACATGTGCATTGCTGCTCACATGAAAGGGTGTTTCAAGTGCTTATAAAAACAGAAAACTTAAAACTTGTTAACAGATTCGAAGCGGTTTATCGGTGACATTACAGTATATAATTCTCCTCGTTGCCTAAATTGATCTGCTGCAGCTCAGTCAGGAGGGACTACTTTTGATATACATGTAGCCTGTTGTTGGAAGTCGATGGAAACACAGGGTTTGCAGTCCAGACCTTTTTTGCCAGGCTGCATCTAGACAGGGACTGTCAGTCCCATGGAAGGGACACTGTCATTGTCATTATACATTGCATAGCATAGAAGCAAGGGATGGATCAGTGTGAACTGGAATTGTTGAAGAGAGAGGCCTTGTGCTTGCCCCTACCAGAGGCTGCTCCACCTTGGGACTTGGTGTGAGGGCCCACCTTGGCCATGTCTTCATGGCAGTGGTTCATGCTGCCTCTTGCTGTGGCAGTTTGGCCACATGTCCGTACCCACCATAGTTTTGAACTTTGGCATCACAGGTATATTTTGTTCATTTCACTTCCTCATATCCATAAAAAGGCTTAAATGCATACCAGATTAAATGTTTTAAAATTAGATCTTCCCTCTTGTCTTTCTATCTTGTATTTGCGGCACTTTCTAGATCCTCCCTATTATATCTAAGGCAGTTGGGTGGACTGTACAGTCATTTCAGTGGCTTTCAATTAGCTCTGTTCTATCACCCAGTCACCTTTGTCATGGTCACGATTAGACTACTACTGTGGATAGTCCCCACCAGTGTCCTCATGAACAGGGTCCTCACTGTCACGCCGTTGCACTGGAATACATAGTTGCTCACACTTAGTTGGAATACATAGTTGCTCACACTACTACTGTGGATAGTCCCCACCAGTGTCCTGATGAACAGGGTCCTCCCTGTCACACCTTTGCACTGGAATACATAGTTACTCACACTTAGTCGGAATACATAGTTGCTCACACTACTACTGTGGATAGTCCCCACCAGTGTCCTGATGAACAGGGTCCTCACTGTCACACCTTTGCACTGGAATACATAGTTGCTCACACTTAGTTGGAATACATAATTGCTCACAGTACTATTGTGGATAGTCCCCACCAGTGTCCTGATGAACAGGGTCCTCACTGTCACGCCTTTGCACTGGAATACATAGTTGCTCACACATAGTTGCTCATACCGCCCCTTGCTCACACTCTGTTTCCATTCCAGACCTGCTCTCCGGAGGAACTGCACGTCTGGGGCCTGTGAGGTGTGCTGGCGCACAGGGCCCTGGAGGCCTTGCACAGCAGCCTGTGGCCGTGGCTTCCAGTCTCGGAAGGTGGACTGTGTCCACACACAGAGCTGCAAGCCTGTGGCCGACAGTCACTGCACTCTGAGAAAGAAGCCAACTTCCTGGCAGCACTGCCTTGGGCCTTCCTGTGATAGTATGTACCCTCTCAGGTACCACTGCCACCCGCGGCCTGGCCTCCCTCCTCAGTCATGTCGAAGGGGAGTCGAAGGGGATGTGATATCCTGGGACAGCAGATTGGCAGGTTCATGCTCTGTAGGGAAGGGCCAGCTGGTTCAGTAGGGCCTTGCTGTGTGCCCTCTTCTGAGCCTAGCAGCTGCCTCTGGGAAGCGAGAGAAGCAGAGGCTGGGCTTAGGAGCTGTGCCCACAGGCTGAAGTTACAGGGAACAAGATATATGGTGAATGTTTGCATTTTACAAAATGTATTACAGTAAAAGACAGATTGGCATGACCTCCCTTTGAAACATTCTCCCTTGCTTTGGGCATACTTACCCTATCTTTCTCACCACTTTCTGAAGCAGCTCCGGAAGTGCTCTTTCCTGAGGGTCTTTATAAAGAGTGCCCAAAAATATGATGTTGCAGCTGCTGAGTGCCATCCAATGGAAAGGCAGGATTGTATCTTTCTGTTTTTTTTTTTTTGGCAGTACTGGGGATCAAACTCAGGACCCTGCGCTTGCTCTGCAGGCGCTTATTCCACTGAGCTATATCCCCAGCCCCCTGGATTGTAAAAACATTATGGCACCCACTTTATCCACTGCATCTGGCACCACATGACTTCTGGCTTGTCCCCAAAGCCACAATAACCAAGAAAGGTAAACATTCTGAATCCATTTAGGGCATTAAAGTAGCCTTGATGGCAAAACTAAGGATGTTCACAAAAGAAGACTGAGAGAATTTGTAGAACTGCTTAAAAAGGTGGCAAGTATGATGGACAGGTGTGTTCAAAATGGAGGGAGGAGTCTGAGGGAGATTATGACACAGTTTTAAAATGTAAGCATCCACTCTATCTTTGTATCACACCCCACCCCTAGCAAATGTCACTGTATGTTACTGTTCTGGAGAGCAGATCCATAGCCTGGGTAGGGACACCACAAATGGTCCAGGGCTCCTTTAAGCCCATGGATGCTCAGGGCTACTGCCCTAAACTGAGAGGAGCCGTGTGGCTAGAGGTGCTATGAGGGCCCAGAGCTCTGTGAGGCCCCTTGATTGAGCCAGAAGTGAGTCCAGCACACTTCGGACTCCAGGGCCACAGCCCAAACCCAGGCTTGTTTCTTCTCTTCACTCCATTCCCTCACATTATAGCTTTGGTCAGTTCAGATGACTTTCTTACTAGTTCTCCAGCGTGCCATGGGTTAAGGATTTGCTGTCCTCTTTCTGCAGGGGACTGCACAGACACAACTCACTACTGTATGTTCGTGAAGCATCTTAACTTGTGTTCCCTGGACCTCCACAAACAAAGGTGCTGCCGCTCGTGCCAAGAAGGGAAACCTTTGGCAGGGCTGTGATGCTGCCCCAGTCAGAAAGGAACAACATAAAAGGTCTCACACCCGTGTCTCTGGTTGAAAAACACGTATTTCCTGAAGACTGTTGATTCTGTGATTAAACCGAGGTTGATGCAAAACACCATCCTTAAGATTTTATAAGGTGAAAGTTTCCCAGGATTGGTTTTTAATTCAACTCTTATAAGTGATATATTCTTGGATTAACAAAAATGCCACAGCACATGAACCAGCACACTTGGGACTCTTCCTGTCCACCTAATAGAGAAACCACCAAGATCAGGACTGCTTCATCACAAAATGTGACGCACAGCCTAGCACAGAGCAGTGTGTCCTAAAGACTTGGGAAACACAGTAACTGCTGACTCCCTCTTCTCTCGAACTACAGAGTTGCCAACAAGTTTGTAAGGTATTTACAATTTTAAAGCTGGGGCCAGTAGTTGTTCAGATGTTGTTGCTCATGGCATTTTCATAGATCTTTTAGTCTGTGAAAGTCAGAATCTCTCTGGACAGGTGTATGACACCGACGGACCCAAGGGACAGCATCTGATCCTTGCTCTTAGGGCACTTGTGCAAGGAAACAAGATATGGTTGCTGCCACTTTCACAAATACAGAAATCTATTCATGACCAAACCAGGCATCTTGGAAATCAGAGAAGAAGGAAGTTCATCTTTTCTGTTGATTTTGAAGTATATTGAAAGTTTTCTTCTAAGAGCTGTGAATGAAACTTTTTCTAAGCACTATTCTCTTGCACAAAATGGTAATTCAGATCCTTATTAGACCTAATTTATGTATGGAGTCGTTTTCCTGAGGATTTTTATTTTGGAAAGTTTATAAGAAAATAGTGTAAATGAGAAATGCGGTAGTTGAAAAAGAATTGTTTATAGTAAATAACTCTTGATTTGAGCTGATTCTTCAATAGATCCAAAGTAAATTTGGGTTGGATGGAGGTGACACTTTGGGGACCAAGAGGTAGAGTTAGGGTTTGGATTAGACCTTGGGGAAAATTGGGGATTAGTTTTAGTTTTAGGTTAGAGCTAAAACTGGGTTAGATAAGAAAGGAAGTTAAGTTGGGGCAAAGGTTAGAGTTGGCTTTGGGGGTTAGGACTGAGCTGGGTGGGGTTCGGGCTGGGGCCAAGGCTGGTGCTGGTCATGGTGTCAGGGTGAGGCCTGGAGTGAATGTTGCTGCTGACATAGGTTCAGGCCAGCACCAAACCAGAAGCTCCAAAGCTGGTTTGATTATGAGAACCTTTTCCTAGTATTATACTCCTTGTGGCTTTAGAAGGCACAACCCCCAAGTAGGTGGTCATACTGTTTCATTCAGTGTCCTGGCTGCCTGCTCCCTGCTGCTTACAGCCTGCTGGCAGCCACGGCTGTGAGGCAGGCTGTGTTGGGCCTTGCTGCCCGTCCCCAAGTGCTCCGGCTTGGGATCTGTGCACAGACAGGCTCATGCGTCTCTGTTATACCCCGAGCACCACGTCTCTTCTGTTCTGACTGCAGCCTCACTGACACTGGGATTAGCACTACTGTATGTGGAGGGTTTGGTGACAGGGAACAGATTCTGGACTGGGGAGAACACACCAGCCTGTGAGTTGTTGATCGTCAATCACATCCGATTGTGGAAGGTTATTAAATTAAAAGAAAGTGCATTTGTAAAATACTCTTTGTACATATTTATTATATGACTTAAAGGTGCAATATTTTATTTTGTACAGTAAGTAATAAAAACATGGAACATATATTTTTCATACTAACAAAATTCCTTATTAAATTGCTCCGCCTTTGTATTTAAAGTTAAAAGTTACTGTTTTTCATTTGCTGTTTTACTTTTGTTATTGTCCAGATGACATCCCTGTGTACTGTATTTCACTACTGTTTTTATAGTATAAGTTGATGCTTCTCTTTTATGATCCTTAAGTAATTCAGAAATAAATTTACTTTGATATTCAGTGGCATCCTTATAAATGTGGGTGGCTTATTTTTGTTGTGTTTGGGGGCCTTGAGTGTTGCCATCTGCCTGTTATTCCAGCGGGAACCCTAAGAAGTCTGACCCCTGCGGCTGTGCTTCAGACTGTAAGTTGCGAGATCGAGAACAGACCCCACAGAGTTCCCCTCACACCACCTTCCTGACGTTTACATCTCTGAGTCACATGTAAAAGAATTTGGAGAACAGGAGAGGTTGAAGGAAGTCCCAAACAGCCTGAGGTGGGTGGTAGTTGGGAAAATAAGAGGTACTAACACACATTAGTGTATGTGCTTCTTTAATCTTTATTTTTTAGAGCAGTTTTTTGGTTCATGGCAAAAATGAGGCCGAAGGTAAGAGATTTCTGATATACTACACTTCTCTAATAGGTTTTTTATTCCTTTGAGACTTTTTTCTTCGTATTTGATTTTCCCACAGCTAGAAAATGATATATGTAGGTATAGCTTTGTGTATTTGCATATTTGTTTTCTGTTTTTGTGCTTCCTTTGCTTCAAATTCTCTGAGTTTCTGGGTTTTGATGTCACATAAATTTGGGGAAATCCTCAGCCCATTTGTCCCTCACTGTCTCTCTGTCCATCTCTCTGTCTCTCTCTCCTATTCCATATATTGCATCTTTTGTAGTTTTCTCATAGGTCTTGGATATTCTGTTTCTTTTTAGCCTTTGTCCTCTTTGTTTTTCAGTTTTGGTGATTTCCCCGAGATGCCATCAGACTCAGAGATTGTTTTCCTCTGCCTAGTACAGTTTATTAGCGAGCCCATCAAAAACGTCCTTCATTTTTGTCATAGTGGTTTTGCATTTCTAGCATCTCTTTCTATCACTTCTTGGCCTTTTGGCTAAGATCAAGTGGAGTGTCTCTTTCTGGTACCTATAATTTCTATCCCTCTGTTTAAATTGCCCATCCGTTTTGCTTGCTGTCTACTTTAGCCAACGGAGTCCTTAGCATAGTAATCAGAGTTGTTCTAAATTACACTGAGTCCCTGACTTAAGAACATTCTAGTTGCGGACTTTCACAGATAGGAATGGACCTCACATTATGAACATTTGTAGATGATTTATAGATGAGTACAAATCATGAGAGTAGCGCATATGTCCGCTGGGCATTTTGCAGTTGTGCAGCTGTGTGCTTGCTGTGCAGTGCAATAGTGTACAGTAGTACGCTGCTCAGTCAGAGCCCAGGATGTCCGGAAGCAAAGGGAAAAGCAGTGACACGGAGGGGCTGTTAGGAAGTGCAATATAACCTGTGTCAAAGGTGTGTAAAACACATTTGGTGGGATTTTTGAACAAGTCCAGCTTATGAACACTGTTCACTGATGGAAACCACTACGCACCAGCCCTGAGCAGGACTGCAATTAACCAACTGGCTTTTTATGTTTACTTGTGAATCTGTCCCAAAGCCTAGGCCCCTTGTCTGGAAGTGGGCGACAGACTCATAGTAAGTGAATCTCTGTGAGTCACTAATCCCTTGTAAAACCTGTAATGGCAGATGAAGCAGGAAAGCCTCAAAGGATAAGATAAAATCACAACCAAGGACACCTAGATCCAGTCTCAACTAGTTAAAGACTATAGCCTCAGGCATTTCACTCCTGTGTGGATTAATTTAACCCTTATTAAGGATTAATTTAATACCTTACTTGGAGAAGTCCTTGAATAATTTCACCCTTCCTGAGTGCTCCTCTCACTTCTGATAACCAAATAAACATGGCCCACCCAGAGGTTTTGCTCTTAGCCTGAGAGGATCTCGAATTTTATGAGAAGGCTTTGGTCCTCCTGGAGCCCTGAAATCACCCCATTTGCCTTTTTATTTAGCCTTCACCATACACTCATTCAGGAGATTGTGGATCTGATCAGCCCGCAATAACTAAGGGATATTAACCCGAGAGTTCATAAGAACTCATTCGTAAGTCAGAGACTTCCTTCCTTCCAATACCCTTGCCATGTCTCGTTTGGATGCTTGCTCTGTCTTTTGAATTGTATTTTTTGCCTTTTAGTGTGTCTCACAGTATGTTTTTGATAGTCAGACCTGCTGTGCCAACTAAAAAATGAACTGCTACAAGTAGGCCTTTAGTAGTGTGGTGGGAGGTGTGGGAAAATGGGGAGCATTCCGTAACCTCATAGCTAGGTTCCAGTCTTCTAGTGAGCCTCTGCCTCTGCCCTGTAAATTTCAAAAACTGTTTCTGAGTTTTTCTCCCCTTAGGGTAGGTCAGGATGGCTGAGCTGGGATGGGCTGCTGCTGAGTATTTTTCTTCTCCCTCATTCAAAGCTAGTGTGGGCTAGAGGTGGCCAATGATCTCAGTCAGATTTTGATAGTCATAATCATCCTAGAAATTTAAGTTCTGTTTAACAAGCTTCTCCTGAGTGCAGCCCTTGAGAAGACGAGCAGGGTGCTGTGTGATATTTTAAGATTGTTTCCTTCCCCTCCCTGCTGGAAGCACAGCAGGGTTTTTCTCTTTTACTGTGGGAACCTGCTCAAGCTCCTGGAAGTAAATCTCACAGTATGGTGGGTGCTGTTTCTCATGACTGCTCCCTGGAGTTCGTAATGTTCAGATTTGTCCATGTGAGACTTTAGCAGCTTTTCAATTACACTTCAGGGTTTCCTACCCACCACTTCCGGTTTTCCTTTGGGGTTCTTCTCAACTAGGGTGAGCCATGGCTTTCTGTGGTATTCATCCATCTTTCCCATCCGGGAAGTGGTGCCTCTCCTGTCTTCTGGATCCAAGAAGAGTTGTTGATATTTTATTTAGTCTATTTGGCTTTTTATTTGTCAGGCTAGAGTGGTGACTTCCAAGTTCCTTACTTATGGAACTGGACACTGCATGGTACTCTTACTTGGGGCCACGGTGAGGAGTGTAGAGATCAGTTTTACATGTCTACAGTTAGACATTTTACCTACAATTGGCAGAGAAGCCCCTTATTCTACCTTCCAATTTAATCATGAGAAGACATCAGATAACCCCAGATTGAGTGGTGTTCTACAGAACCCCTGGCCAATTGTTCTGTCAGTGGTCCAGGCTGAGAAGGTTCACTCAGGATTCAGGCAGCCTGAAGGAGAGATACAGAGCCATAGAAATGTCTGACACACCTTTACTCTGTCAGTGGCAGGGGTAGTAACACAGAGAAATCCCACTCCCTTATCCAATGTATATGATATCACACAAAGCCAGCAATTTGCCAAAAAGTTACACAGGACTACTTGTTCCCATGTTCACTGCTCGCATGTGGGCTATATAACATGCTGACTCACTAGTAAGCGGAAGGCCTGAGTCCGCCATCTTGGGTACCCTGAGCAAACACCAGCGCTCCTCAAAACCATCAAGGTCTAGAATGATTCCACTTATATGACATACTCAGAGTAGTCAAAGCAGAGAAGCGAAGAACACAAAGATGGTTGCCAGCGTTTAGTGGAGGGGGGAGGGAGTTCTTTAATGAGCAGAGTTCGTCAGTTTCACAGGAGAAAGTGGGTTATAGAGATGGAGATGGTGACATTATTGATGCGTCTAATACCACTGAACTGTATGCTTAAAAAGTTAAAACGGTGAATCATATGTTGTGTTTGTTTTACTACAGTGTTAGAAAAAGTGGGAAAAGTCCAACACTGTCATTATTTTGTTGCTCAGATAGGTCCCCCTTTGGCCAATGAAAACTCTTTGAGGTTGAATGCACCTGCACCACCTGTGTATACTCATGTGCATTTGTTTTTATTTCTGTGTCTATGAGTTCGTACTAAAATCTGGGATGTGCATTTAGCACCAGAGGACTCACTTTAGTCCACATCTTTGCTCACTTGTAATTTCTCTCTCTGATAAGGAGAAGCCAGGGTCCATTATTTACAATATATTTTCTTGAGTCATCTTTAGTATACCTCAAAAGTAGTTTAGCATTGTCAAGACCTGTCCCTGTTAGAGGAAGTTACCAACTGGTGTATGCAGCGATTGTGTACAATTCTTTTGGTCTTTATTTCATAGTGGCCAGTCTGAATACTGTTTGCTGAATCACTTGAGTCATCTCTTTTCTGCCTAATCCTGTCAGTGTGGCTATGTGATTAATTTGAATTCATCTGTACCCATGTGTCACACTCCACATCCGTTCTTGGGTCCATCTGCTTAGGTTATGATTTTTATAACTTACACATAATACAATGCACTCTGTGGTGTTCTAACGCTTTTTCCCAATTCTGAATTGTGTATCTGCCATCAGTATCCAACATAATAGTCCCGGCATCCACAAAATTCTTTTCTGCTGCTGCTTTGTAGTCAGTTTCCCCCACATCCTCTGTGCTCCCTTTTAATCATTCATGTATTTTTGGTATAGTTTTGCATTTTCCAGAAATTAATATAAATGTATATATGTAACCTTTTGGGGTTGGCTTCTTTCACTTAGCAAAACATGTTTATATTTCATGCATGTTTTGGGGAGAATTATAGTTCTTTGAATTGCCTCCAATGGATAGCTATTTATCCTTTTGCCAGCTGGAGGGTATGTAGGTTGTCTCCTAGATGATTATGCACAAAGTTCTATGAATATTCGTGTACAGTCTTTGGTATGAACCCAAGTTTTCATTTCTCTTTGATGGAGCAGTTTGCTGGCTGATAGGGTATGTGTGGGTAGCTTTTAAAGAAACTGCCCAACTGTTACCCAAAGTGGCTGCCCATTCCACACTCCTGCCAGCCGCACGGCTGTTTGGGTGTTCTTAGCCCTTTCTCTTTGTTTTTCCTTTTCCATTTATTTCTTGACAGGCTGTAGTTTTACTCTGATTAGTGAGGCTGAGCATCCTCTCACAGGCTTAGTTGCCATTTGTTATGGGTTGAATTGCATCTCTGGAAAGATGACTTTCTTACTCCCATTGCCTGTGAATGTGTGATCTTATTAAATAATAGGGTCTTTGCAGATACTCATGTTAAGATGAGGTTATTAAAGAATGTACTCATCTAACTTGGATCCCTATTTAAAAAAATAGGGAATTTGTGCACACACACAGGAGACTTTCTTGTAAAGATGAAGGCAAGGCTCTTACAAGCTAGGGAACCCCGAAGGTTGCCAGCATAGCCCTAGGGCTAGGAGGAAGGAATGGATTAGATTTTCCCTTACAGTGCTCAAAAGGAACAAGTGTTTGATCTAGAAGAAGCATCAACTTTCTTCTATTTAAGCCACCCAGTTGGTGGAACTTTATTATGGGACCCCTAGTAAAGTAACCATCTCTAGTTGGTGAAGCATTTGTTTAAAACTTTTGCCTGTTTTTGTGGTTTATTTTTCTATTACTTGCTTACCCCCTTTAAGTAACTACTAACCACATTTTCATGTTCATCATTATAAACCCATTATGGCCAAAACTAAAGTCTGAATGAGGGTACCACAGGGCACCAGAGAGCAGCTGTGTGCTGTGGTTGGAGCTGAGTTAGGAAGGGGTGGCACTGATGCAAGTCCTATGTCTGCAATGCAAGGTGAAGGTCAGCCACGTAACAGAGCAGAGCTGATGGAGAAAAGAGCTAGAGCCTTCTTCACAAAATAAAAGAATCTTGACATTTCACTGGACACCATGACCCCTTATAGCCTTTCAAAGTTTGCTAGTTCATGAGTTCAAGATTGACTTTCCTGTTCTCTGCTGGACCTACAAGGTTTCCTCTCTCCATGAGTGTGATTCTCAGAGAGCTTCAGGTTTGTGGTTTTGCATAAAAGAAAACCTATCCATTAGCTAGAGTAAGAAACTGGGGTGTGAGATTCCCAGTCTCTGACTGGTGAACATCCCCTCCACTCTTCCACTCTTCCTGGCATGGAGATGTTTGTTTTTAATCGTACATTACTTCTGAGAACGCTTTTAGGTTCACAGAAAACTGAGTGGCAAGTACAGACTTCCCATATGCCTTGAGGCCCCGCCCCCAGCCCTCTCTACTGTCAGCCTCTGGGCAGAGGTGCTCCTCTGTTACCAATGATGCACCCATGTGTCATGGAGACACGTTGCCACCGGGAGCTCACAGTGGACATTAGGGCTCACTCCGTGTTGTCTGTGCAGTTAAAAACAACAACAATAAAGCCTCCATTTCTAATTTCTGAGTTTGTGGTCTTATTTTCCTCAACAAGAGTATTCAGAGAGCCAGGTTAGAAATGGGTTAGAGTGGAGGTAGAAATTTCCCACCAACTTTTTTCCAGAACCTTGCAAGTTGCTATGTAATATTAAGCTTCCAAGGCTGTTAAAGTGTAAGTGTGTGTGTGTGTGTGTGTGTGTGTGTGTCTGTCTGTCTGTCTGTCTGTGCCTGCATAGTATTTCATGGAGACTAAAAAGGAAAACCTGGGGATTCTCAGCTCTGCACTGCTGCTATATCTTGGCAGTCTCTTTAACTGACGCACATGATACACTGATAACTGCTGTGTACCTGTGTTCATGCTATTCCTTCCCACTTTCTTTGAGTTGGAAAGTTCCTACTTTCAAGATTCAGATGGTGGTTATCTCCTATAGGGAAGGCTTTGCTGAATTCCCAGCCTGAATGGCTTACACTGTACTCTGTTCTGATCTCTATTTTCACACTCACTGTATTATTAGGTTACACTGTAAGGTGGCATCATTTTTTCATCACTGTATCTCAGCCTATGGCATACTGCCTCAGAAAACCCCAGTAGATGGCTTATTAAGAGTGATCTTTGTCCAAGGAGGTGACCAATCCTACCTATCTTACAGAAGAATTTGACACCCAGCACTAGGATATGGGCCAGGATGAGAGTGTGCTGTCATTTACATAATTTTACATCTTAATTGGATAATAATGCTTTCTACTTGAAAATATAAATAGCTACTTATGTACAGGTTAACCTAGACAGGAATTTATTAAAATGATTTCTAAAAAAATTTGGATACAGAAATGACTTTATGAAACCCAATGTTTTTATTGATATTTTATTAATATTGCATAGAAATGTATATATAAAGACTAATAAAGGTAAATATAAAGACAAATTACTTTCAAATAATCAGAAATATTTAACCAAATATTTATTAACTTATTTTCAAAAAGTATGTATTTTGAAATAATTGTGAATCCATAAGACTAAAGATCACTTCATGCTAAAATAAACTGTATTCTTCCATAATGCAACCATTTATAAAAACACCCAAGAAGGATACATTTCATTAGGAAATGTCCAGTCTTTGAAAGTATAGTGTGTTATCACTGACTTCTCTCTTTTCCTCTCTTAGCATTTATCTTCTTGCTGCAAGTGGTGAATGAGTTGATTATGCTCCACCCTGGGCTTGAGCCTACCTGTGAACAATAAATCTGGGTGTGGCAATTAGGGGCATAATCACTCCATTTATCTTGAAGACTTCTTCAGAGCTGTCAGACTTCCTAGAGAATTACTCTAAATCAAAAGGATGAATAAGGTACAAAAAGGAATTGAATAATTTATTATTAATAATCTCTTATAGTTGTGCTTTTATGGATTAAGTGTATTATATGATTTGATACTCAAAACAAACTTTGTGTGACGTATGTGGAAAAGAATCCCGTTACACATGAAGACCCAGAGACTCAGAGATGGGAGTCATTTGAGGAAGATGGCACGAACACAAACCCATGGTACTAGGACCAGAATTCTGTCCTCTGGTTCCCAGCCCAGAGCTTCTCTTTGGCACAACGCGGTACCTCTCACTAACCTGAGCTTGGGGAGAAGCAGCAGCCTCAAACACAGCACTACTTGTGACCCACAGCCCGAGGAAAACAAATCCCTATTGCCATGGAACAGGAACTCATTTTCAGTGTTATTCCAGATAGTCGCAATGTGCTTGATAAATGACAACCGGTATGTGAATAACAATACAATTACCATAATCATAAACAAAAGTATAAATGGCAATAGATTAATAATACATTATCAAACCAGTCAAACAGTCTGGTAAGTATGAAAATAGTTCAGGTAGGAATATACAACTTTCAGAAATACACATTAAAAACAATCTCAATTAAAATGACTACAAAATCAATTTTAAGTTCTGATCGCCTCAAATACATTTTACAATTTACTGTAAAAAGCTAAATGTATCTCTCAAAACTTTTTCACTATTAAATTTGGGGTTTCCCTTGGAAAACCAAAGCCTTGTTAGCTTCCTTTGAAACATGATTTGATGATTAGAAAGCTTTCACTGCAGGAGTGATCTTGCGGAAGAATTTATGACCTTGGAAATTTGTATTTTCAAATACATAACCTGGAGGAGTGGGATAGCTAGCTGGGCAGATTTCCTGTTTCTTTGGAGCATACTCTATGGAGTACATGGTGACATCATCAAATGGAACAGAACTCTTCACTGCAGCATTTAAAGGTTTGCAGCTCTCGGTTGGAATCAATTCATGTGGCACATAGTGAGATCTGGAAGTGCTCAAACCATCAAATTTTCCAGATGGGTTGGGAATCTGCTGCTCTTGCTTAATAAGTCCTGGACGACAACTTTCCCATGCAGGAAAATCTTCCTTCATGGTGCTTTTTCCTTGGAAAGGAAAATTATTTTTTCTTCTGTGAGAAACAGGCCTGATGGGAACAACACGGCTGGCCTGATAAGGAAGGTAGTCAAGATGGCTTGTGCTGTGTAACTGCATGCTCCCTGTCGGGGGCACATACTCTGGTACTTTCTTGACTTCAGGTGGTGGGATTTCCCATGGTTGGAAACTTTCACGGAATTCAGTGCTCCCTTCAAAGTGAGCACTGTGGGTCACTCGAGTGTAGGCTGGCCTGCAGATTTTTGCAGTTTCACCAATAAGACCTTGAAAGTCATTCCGGTGAGTGGTGAGATTCTCAAAAGGCATGTCAGTTGGCTTGTAAACTTCCTTTGGCCTTGCAAACTTGACTTCTAGCTGATGAGGTATATAGTCAAGGCGATGACTTGTATCACCATTAAAAGGGGCTGTGGAATGTCTGGGCACAGAGGAAGGTTTAAAGCTTTCCCTGGGCTTTGTCTTCTGAGGAACATAGTCATCCTGAAATGTAGTTGTGTTTCCAAATTTCACAGTTGGGGGATGGTAAGTTTGTTCTGGTTTACAAGGTTCACTTTTTTGAATGTCCCAACATCTATAATCATCTTAAAAATTAAAACAAAACATTTTTAAATGCTGAAGAAAACAACTGAATCATGATTGATTTCTTATTGCTGAACATCCTTCATTTTTGTTAGAAATCCAAATGATAGCATTAAGAACGAAACTTCTAATTCCCTTCAGATTTGTTCTTTTTTCTTTACTTCCACTTTCCTGTACTCATTTCCTCACTTTAATACACTGGACTTTCTACTTCCAGATTCATCTGATTACGTAGAACGGAATGGCACATCTGAGTCTGGCTGTAGATTACTGAGAGCCAAAAGGACTCTGTTATAGGTAAGAACAGAGTGTAGGAGATTAGGGTCATATCCTCAGCAACTGACTAGGATTTTCACTGTAACTCAAAATGCTAAGGTAAGCCATGAAATCCAGGGGTTAATGTCAAGTGCTCTGATGTATGGGCAAAAATGTAGAGACTGCAGAGAGACTCCTCCACAGACAGGGAATTTCAACTAAATTACACTGCAGGAAGCTCATGGGACTCCTTCAGCAAAGACAGGGTAACTTGTACCGTCCTAGAAACATCACTGGCTTCAAATCTTCCTCTTCATTAAATGGGCTTTAAAACTTTCTCAAAAGAGAGAGGGTTGCCTCTAGGCAAAGGGCCTAAACTGAGTGCTTTCAAAAAATACTGAAAGTTGATGAAGAATTTAGAAGTGGATAGGTGAGCTAAGATCTGAGATTTAGAAGGTCAATACCTTAAACCTGCTTCCCGCAGATTACCTAGACTATGGATGAAGGACTGTCATGTTTATACTTATACTTCAACTGAGGGTTTAGATTATTTCTGTATGAGAAAGGTAGTTAGCTGAGGAATTCTATAAAATTGACATCACAAAAATATATGTATTTCTAAATACCAATCTATAAAAGACACATTTTATACATGGGAATGTATTCAAATATGAACTGGGCAATGTCTACTGGAATAGCCAAACCCCAAATGCTCATTATATGGATATCTCCTTCAAAGATAAAACTTCTCATCCACAGATATTGCTGCCCAAAAGGCCAAGTTTTGGACTAATGATTAAGCCATTTATGTTTGGATATGAGTGAATGCCTGACTCAAGAACAGATCATCTCTATGTTTCCAGAGACCTGTGAAATGTACTGGTAAGAAAAGATGAGCTAGCTCAAGCAGTCGTGCTTTGGGATCTAAAGTTGAAAATAAGGAGACAGACAGAGAAGAATCTAAAAGGATATTTAGAGGTAGAGTTGGAGAGAAATGGTAGGAAGAGGTTATATTCAAAATAGACTTTTAGGAGGTAGAAATGATAAATAACCAGAAGGGTCCATTGGCAGAGTGGCAGTCAGAGCACACGTATAAAGGGAAAGGAAGGGGCTGTAACACAGATGCTGCAGCTGGCTGGAGATGAGACAGGATCTCTGCTCTCCAGCTGCCTTCACGCCTGACAGTTTTCCATTTCCAGTTCACATGCTGTTTGCCACAAAGTCTTTTTTTCCTGAACTATCATGAAAAAAAAATCTCTATTCTTCTAAACTGAAGTGTAAACACTGAACATCACATTGCAATAACTAAAAGGAAATTAGTAATGTTAGTGAAGGTCTACAATTCTACATAATCATACAGGGAGAGGTCTTGCTGCCAACATGACTAAGGGAAAAAATATGTTCAGAACCAAGGAAAGGAACTGGGTGTGGTGGTGCACACCTGTAATTCCAGGTGCTCCGCAGGCTGAGGCAAGAGGATTGAAAGCTAGGGTCCAGTCTGGGCAACTTAAACCTTGTCGAAATGAAATGAAAAAAATGAAATATAAAATAAAAAAATAAAATAGAAGGAAGAGGGCAAAAGAGGGAAGAGAAACAATGTAAATAAAAGTTTGTAAGGTCTAGAGTGATGCCTCCTCTTTTGTTTTTGATTGTGAAATTACATCTTCTTTTTTTTCCCCTGGTTTAATTCATTTTATTATCATTGACCAGAATGATCTTTTAATTTCACCATTTTTCTGTATTATTTTCTGTTTTCAAATGCATTGTTTGCTGCTCTTTATTTCTTCCTTCTTTGTTATGGTTTTGTTATGGCTTATATCTGGATGTCCCATGTGCTCAAAGGTGGGGCTTTTCAGAACTGGCTGGATCTAAGGCATGTGATACTGGAATTGAGGCTGTGTAGTACTAAATTACTCCACTGATTAGAATTAGCATAGTTCTGGGTAGGGATGAGTGGATTTACTGCAGACATAAGCCCACCCTAGAAGTGGGTGGCACCACCAAAAGGCTGGTAGCCTAAATGGAGCAAAAGGGATGGAAGGAAGGCAGGGTTGCTGGTGCTTGTTGCCTCACTGCCTTCTGTTTGCCCCACTATGGGCTGTTTCTCCTCTGTGATGCTCCTCTGCCATGGAGCCAGCTGATTATGGACTGAAACCTCTACAAACTGTAAACTGAAATAAACTCTTCCTCCTTTAACTTGTGAGTGTTGGGTATTCTGTCCCAGCAATTAAGAGTGAAATACATACACATCAAGACCTCCCCGCAAAAATTAAAACTAGAAGGGAGAGCAAAAGGGGTGAAAATGATCAAAGTATGTTAATTGCATGCACTAATCTGTCAAAACAAAACTCATTAATCTGCATAACCAATAAAGAAGAGTGCAACAAAAGTAATTTGCTTTTATTTTCACAGTCTTAAAAGATAGAGGCTCAAGACTTTTTTCTTTTCTACTATGAACATTTAGTGCTGTAAGTTTCCCTCAGTATTGCTTGAGATGCATCCCATACATTGTAATGAAATATTTTTTCATTTTCATTAAATTCAACATAATTTCTAATTTTTTACTTCTGCTTACAGCCATTTGTTATTTAGAAATCTTTTTAGTTTAAAAATATTTGGGTATTTCAAGATTTCTTCTCATTAATTTTGTCTAGTTTAATTCTTCTATGGTCAAAAAATATACTCTGTATAATTTTTTTTTGTTGTTAAGGCTTGTTTTACAGCTCAGAATATGGTCTACCCAGATGACTGTGCTGTGTGAACTGGAAAAGAATGTGCATTCTGTTATTGCTGAAAGAAGTACATTATAAATGTCACATAGGTCAAGGTTTTGGCAGTGTTGTCAAAATGTTCATATCCTTATTAGTTTTCTCTGTGTTCTATAGACTACTTAGAAATGAATGTCAGTCTTTAGGTACCATTGCAGATATTTGTATTTTTCATTTTAGTTTTGTAAGTTTTGCTTCACATATTTTGCAGTGCAATTGTTAGGAGATATCCATTTAGGAGTGTGTGTGTGTGTGTGTGTGTGAATAAACTGGCCTTTTATCTTCAGCTAATGTCCCTCTTTATCTTTAGTACTATTCCTTGTTTTGAAGGTTTCTTTTTCTGATATTAATGTAATGACTTTTCAGCTTTCTTTTAGAATTTGTGCAGTACACATTTTCCCACCTTTGTTTTCAATGTATCTATATCTTTGTATTTAACATAGGGCTTAGTAGACAACACATGGTTGTTTTCTTCTTCATATATTATAACAATCTGTGTTGTAACTGATATGGTTACACCATTTATTTTAACATAATTTTTCTATTTATTCATTCAGTTCTATGTTCATTTCCTTTTCTTTTTAAAAATCTACTTTTGGGTTAACATTTTTTTATTTTTTGTGGTACTGGGAATCGAATTCAGGACATTGTGCTTGCCAGGCAGGCACAGGCAGGCACTTATGCCACTGAGTATATCCCCAGATCTTTTTTTTTTTTTTTTTTGAGACAGGGTCTCTCTATGTAGTTAATGCTGGACTTGAACTCACTATGTAGCCTAGGATGGCCTCAAACTCACAGTGACCCTCCTGCCTCAGATTCCTGAGTGCTGGGATTACAGGTAGGTTCCACCACACTGGGTGACATTTTATATTTTTAAAAATAAGATGTATGTTTTGATATTATAGGATCTATCTGACCTATTCAAACTTAAATAGTTTTATCATTTAAATAGAAACACTTAAATAGAAGGACTCTGGTTCAATTTCAATTATTTTATACTATTATTCTAGTATGTCTTACTTATATATTCATTATTGTGACTTTAAGAATTCAATATTCTTTTATGTTTTGCCCACATATTTTCCATTTCTGTGTGCTTCACTCTTTCACACATTTCATGCATCTGTCTTGAATCATTTCTTTGCTCTTGAACTTTCCTCAATACTTTTGTAGTATAGGTCCACTGCTAATGAATTATGGTTTTGTTTCCATTTGTCTGAAAATGTCATTACCTTGCCTTGTTTTAATTTTGTTTTTAATTTTTCCTTACCTTATCTTTTGAAATATATTGTCATTAGCTACAAAATTCTGGGATTCACTGGGTTTAAAATTTAAAATATATAAATATTAATATATTTTTATTTTAGCAGTTTAAAGGTGTCAGTCTCTTGTCTTTGGGCTTGTAGTTTCTGTTGAAAAGTTAAGTATAGTTCTGTTGAAAAGCCAGATACAATGATTTTTGTTTTGTTTTTTAGATAATCAGTAGCTTTTCTTTTATTATTTGTAAGAATCCATCTTTATTTGATCTTCAGAAGTTTGAAAACAGTTACCTAGGAATGATTTTCTTTTTGCTTTGGGGGAGCTTTTTGAAACTTTTGGAATATGTGGGCTGATTCTATTATCAATTTGGAAAGTTTCTTGACTGGTATGTCTTCAAGTACTTCCTGATTTTGCAGTTTTGCTTTGTTTTTCTGAGACAAGGTCTCACTATGTAGTTCTGGCTGGCTTTGAACTCCTTATGCAGTCCAGGCTGGCCTTGAACTGCCACAATCTTCCTTTCTCAGCCTCAGGAGTGCTGGGATTACAGGCACACTCCATCATGCCAGGGTTAACAGATCTTATATATTTTACTGTAGTAGGGTGTCATATATAAAATAATCATATAAATTAAAATCAATGTTATTTTCAACAGGAGACTTTTGTTCTTTCCTATATTAGCAGAGAGGATTTGGAGAAGATCACCTCAGTCCATTTACAAATTGAGCCAGATCAGCAGACAAAGGCATGTTTCGTAGATACATCTTCTTCCAGTTTCAGACGTTTTGAGGACGAGGTTTGAGGTCATTTGAGGTAGGGCCTTCATTCTTTGGGATCTTGTTTCCTAATAATTTACACCCACACCAGACGATGGGATATTTCTGTGAGATTTTTCTCTTCTACTGCTTCTCAGTCCATCATGTTCCCTAAACACCTAGTGAATTTCCCACAAAGATAATCATCCATGTGTCTGGGGTCCTCCTAGATTCCAACTTGTCATATCAGCCCATATATCAAGTATACTGATGGGTTCTTTTCCTCCTAGTAGACCAGCTCTGGCTATGCCCTGGCTAATGCCTATTAAATCATTAGCCTAAGCCTAGAGTTGACAACTGCTCCCACTGAAGTAAAGCATGGGCTATTTAAGCTCAGCCAAGAAAAGATCCTCCCTTTCTAGAATTTAGTTCTTTGCCTCCACAGCTGTCTGATGGTATTAAAAGATTTTTACATTTTATATCTTCTTAAAATATTGTTCTAATCAAATCCATGGCTTTCTGCCACCTGCTGTATCCTACCTGGCAGTGGAACCCTACAAACATTTGTAATGGTTCCCTCAACCTGAACATTAAGGCTCATTCCAGTATGATCTCAACCCACATGTAGACAATTATACTCTAATTTCTCAGCTCTGAGTCCCTCTGGCCCTCACTGTGTCTACTAAAGAATCTTCTTATTTTCTGGTTCTCAGGTTTTTTGCTCATTTCATATCAGGTTTTAGGATGTTCTTGCCCTTTCTATACATCAGTAATCACTACTCGCTTATACATCCTTAATCTATCCTAAAGTGATATTTTACCAAGTATAGTTTTCTAAAGTACTGATTGATCCATAATTTTCTAGTGAATTATGTCCTACCCTTGTGATAAACAATTTATCTCTAGTATGGTTAGTTTTTCATGATACAATTTACTTTCCCTTAATTCTAAAGCCCTTTTAAAACATAGGCCATATGATTTTATATTAAAACTGTATATATTTAAAGTATACACATTTGATATTCCATTTTACACACACACACACACACACACACACACACACACACACACAGGGTGACCATCCTTGACTGAAAATATTCAAAAATTAAAACCTTTTTGAATGTTAATTTGAGGCTGTAAGTGGAAAATTCCATGCTGGAATTGAAAGAAAGGCACACTATAAATATTGTATAAACTCTGTATGGTTAGTTGTATAACTATGGTTATTTCTATACAGCCTTCAAGCTATACATACTAAGTGTATATAGAACATAAATGAATTTTATGTTTAGACTTGGGTTCCACCTCCAAGATATAGTATCCAAAAAATATGAGAAACTCTGGTCCCAAACATTACAAGTAGGAGACAAGGATCTCTCTTTTTCTCTCCCCTCCCTCCTCCTTTCTGCCTCCCACAATTTTTTTATCCATTCATCTACCAGTGGACACTACATTATTTCCATATCTTAGTTGTTGCAAATAATGCTGTAGTGAATATGGAAGTACAGATATATTTTTGGGGTATTAATTTCATTTCCTTCATCTGTACAACCAGAGGAGGGATTTTGCTAGATGCTGTAGTAGCTCTATTTTTTATTTTTATTTTTTTGAGGAACTATCAAACTGTTTACCATGATGGGTATACCAATTTATAGTCCTTCCTACAAGAATACAAGGGTTATTTTTCCTTCTATATCTTTGTCAACAGCTTTTATCTTTTATCTTTTTTATAATACACTTCTGAACAGGTGTGAGGTGATAGCTCAATCTGTTTTTGGTATGTAATTCCCTGATATTAGTGATGGCAAGTAGCTTTTCATATACCTGTTACCCACATGTATGCTTTCCTTGGAAAAATGTCTTTTGAGATCCCATGGCCATTATAAAAATCAAATTGCTTATTTTTGTTATTAAATTTGGAGTTCCTTATGTACTTTGGATACTAATATCTTACTTGATATATGATTTGCAATATTTTCTTTTAATTTGCCTGTTGTTTCTTGATAATCCCATTTGTCTGTTTTCACTTTTGTTGCCTTTGCTTTTGATGTCATATCTAAACTATCACTCTTAAGGTCAGTGTCAAGGAACTCCATGTTTTCTTCTTGGACTTCTACACTTTTGGTTCTTATGTATAAGTCTTTAATCCATTTGGGTTGATTTCCACGTATAGTGTAAGATAAGGATCTGATTTTATTCTTTTATATGAGGATGTCCAGTTTTTCTAACATCATTTAGAGATTATTCTATATCCTTTGCCATTATGTATTTATGGTATCCTTGTTCAACATTTGTTGGCTTGAATATATTTCTCAGCTCTTGATTTGTTCCATTGGTTTATGTGTCTGTTCTTAATGCCAGTACCATATTATTTTGATTACTATATCCTTGTAATACAATTTGAAATCAGGAAGTGTGATGCCTCTTTTTTCTTCTTTCTCAAGATTGCTTTGACTAATCAGTCTTTTATTGTTCAACACGAATTGTACAATTGCTTTTTTTCTATTTCTTTGGAAAATGCCAATAGAATATTGATAGGGATTATGTTGAATCTATAGATTGCTTTGGGTAGCATAGACATTTTAAAAATATTAATTCTTCCAATCCAAGAATATAGGATATTCTCATCCAGTTTCTTTCATCAATGTTTTATAGTTTTCAGTGTATAGATCTTTGTGTCTTTGGTTATCAATTATAAAATTTCTAATGTCAACAACCATTCTGCAGTCCAGATTACTGTATTTTCTACAATGGCTAGCACAGAGCCAGATAATCACCAAAACGTATTTATCAAATAAAAGTGTCCTATTTTTACCATCTATATTTTAATGTAACTTTCTATGCTGAAGATTTTGGTGACAGATACATTTCTGTTTCACAAATTCTGTGCCCAAGCTAGATATTATGGAGCCTGCCAGTAATCTGAGCTACTCTGGAGGCTGAGACAGGAAGATTCACAAGTTTGAGGCCAGCCTGGGTAACTCAGCAAGACCCTGCCTCAATAATAAAGAGGGCTGAAGATGCAGCTCAGTAGTAGAGTGCTTGTCTAGCATACATGCATCCCTGGGTATACACCACCAAAACACAAAAGAAAGATGTCCAGGTTGTAGATGTTGACCTGCTTACCAACTTAGAGGAGTTTTTCTTTATCATATCCTATTTCTGGCCTTCCTTTATCTTCTAACTCTTAGAGTTTACAGATACTTGCTCCTAAGTACCAAATCTTCAGTACAATCACACAGAATGGTGAAGTATAGCCTTGTCCCTTCATACCTCTGTTGTCTCATGCCTGAACACCTGCAAATACAAAATAGAACCTTTCCTGACCAGAAAGTTTGGAAGCTGAATGCCAGAAGGAATTGTGAACTACGGTAGTGGAAATATGGAAATCCACAGGGAGCTCAGGTGATGAAAAGCCCATGAGGTTGGTCCGTAAGTGTGTGTGTGTGTGTGTGTGTGTGTGTGTGTGTGTGTGCTGTGTGTATATTAACAGCATCAGGAGACTTCAGTATCACTAATACATTTCTGTAGATCTTATGAAGAAAAACAGCTCACTGTAATTATATAACATATGAAGTAAAATCATTTTCATCAGTTATTTTTTACATCAAATTTTGTCCAGTACGTCATATCCTATACATATAAGTAAACCATGCATATAAGTAAACCTACTGTCAGCAGTTACTATATTTGATTATACAGTCTTCATAACCTGTTACTTGTATAGCATCTTATGTTCTCACAATTTTAAAACTGAGAAACAACATATTTATGATTTCTCTAATGGGTAGGCTCGTAGATCACAATATACTGATCACACACTTTACTTATCCATGAAATAGGAAATGTAAAATTTTAAGAAACAGTATGCATTTAGCTATCACCTAATTAAAGTATGAATCATTACTTTGGCATCACTCTTACAGAAAGGCTTCATATTAGGTTTATTCATTCAGCTATATCACATAACTAGTTGGGAACATTAGTCTATACATTCAATTACATTATTTAATGAAGACAATATATACCATCAAGATAATATATATTTTAAAATTAAGACCCTCCCCATCTTACAAATATAAGAAAATATTTTAAAATCAGATATTTTTGGCAAGAGCATCTGGTTGTTCTTTGTCCGGCTCCTACCCTCACAGGAGAGTTGCTAGCAGGGAGAAGGCATCTCACTTCTCCATGCTTGAAGTCTCTGAGGAGCAGGTGCCCTGTGTGGTCATCCATCATTGTCCATGAAGGAGCGGACAGCTGATTCTGAGGTTCAGGACCAGGAACTGGCTGATGACAGATGTTTATCCTCCACCCTAGTCTTTATCAATATAAAAGTAATCTACTAACCTTGCTGCTTTATAGGTTGATTTGAAACTTGAATAAAGAAGAGAGTTGCTACCTATTTAACCTTTTCAAAGACCCCAGAATTCTTTGTAGTGTTCAACTCATCCTAGGATAGGAGGATGGGCATAAGGCTAACTAAATGTGACATAAAAAAGTGAGAAATGTGACACAGTCTTTGTTCAGTGGTAGCCTTGCCAAGTATGTTTTGAGATCGAGAAAGCTAAGAATTCGGAGTTGAATTGTAAGTCCCTCATCTCTCCATCAGGCAAATGGTCTCTGATTCTTGGACATACAATACTACTTTAACAAAAGAGAAAAAAAGTCCTTTCCTAAACTATGGGGCTTAAATTTGGCAACGCACCAAAGTTAGTTTGATACTAGATGTCAAAGTTGCAAGTTTTAGTGTTCTGGCTCCCTAACTTTTGAAATGGTAAGTTACCTTTATAGGTCGGGACAGTGTCCAACTTTCCCTTTTTAACTTGTTGTCTTTCCAAAGATCGAAGTATTGCCACAGGCTGCACTTTATAAGATTTAAAATCTTGTTTGTAGGTAGTGTCCAGATCAATCTTCCCCTGTTTTGGTTCATATTCTTCTGGTCTGTGGCGAGGTTGTCTCACTATTTCATAAGGACGATAATCTGACCTGAAATCAATAAATTTGAAACATAGCCACACACATTCTGTAATTGCAATTATCTCCTTATTGAAATTTCGAAGTTTTTTCTTAACTGAAAAGTCTAACAAGATATTAAAATAGTAATAATTGATGAAATATTTGAAAGAAGTAAACGAATACCTTTATATGGCTTTAGCTTGTGACTGCATAGCTTAAGAAAATATTTCAAAAGTCCTAGCTTTTAAAACATCTAAAGAGATCCTCAGTTAATTTGATCTCAAGTAAATAGAATCCTCAAGTAATTGAGGTTTTTTTGCTAATGTGGGAGGAAACCTCAGGTGAAAGGTTTTATTAACCTCCAAAGTATAGAAATATCTCCCTGCATCCACTTTATCAAAACCTTTACTCATCCTGCATAAAGACTCTCGTATACTGTTTGGGCATCCTTCCTTCCTGCTGAAGTCATGCCATCTTCCTGCTCACCAGGAAATGATCAGTGACTCTATAAGAGTGATTGGTACAGGTAAGGGCAATTCATTAGCTACGATTATTATTATTTCAATGTTAGCTACCAGTATTAGCCTGAGTCCTCATAGATTTCTTTTCTTCTAGATTCTCTTGTGCATGCCATCATTTTAACTATCTTGTATTGATGAAAACTTTTCACATATGTTGATGAGCTCAAAAAAAACCAGCAAAAACTCACTGAATCCTTTGTCTTTATGATATGCCTTCTTAGGGCACTGGACTCCCATTTTTGTCCCCTCTAGCCCTTCTTCAGTCCTCTTCACTCTGGTTTCCAGGAGTGTCACTCCCCCAGTGCAGCGCTAAGGGTCACAGTGACTCCATGTCATTAAACACATCAGATCTCTCCAGTCCTCATCTTACTTGGCCTCTGCAGCAGTATCTGACATTATTTCCACACAATCGGTTTCCAGGAAATTGTCCCTTCCTACCTTCCCTATCACTTTTTCGTCTCCTTTTTGGTCTCCATCCACTTCTACCTGATACACGTTCTATTCAACAGCTCCCCAAGACCTGAGCTTACACTCTCTTTCTAACTAATGTTTAGTCATGAGGACAACTCCTCTACCACACAGCTTCAATTACTGCCTCTACAAAAATGACTCAAATTTACACCTCAGCCTGGATCTCTTCTCTGAGCTCCATATTAGTATTTACAAGGCCCTTGAACATTCCACATGCTCCAAGAAACCTTGTATTTTTGATTCTTCCTTTTGGTAATGAACAGCATCATCTCAGCTCACAGTCAGAAACCTAACACTCACCCTCTGACACCCTCCCTGATGTCAATTTTGCCTCCTACACCTATCAAATCTAATCACTTTTCTCCAACTCCACTACCACCACACTAGTCAATGCTTTCATAGTGGCTTATTTGAATCGCCCTTTAATAGCTCCCCCAGTTCCCTAAGTGTGCCTCACAGATGTTTACTGCATCTCATGTACCTCTTTTTCTCAAGAACTGTGAGTTGTTCTTTGCTCTTTCCAAACACCAGCTATTAGTGAATGGGCTAAAATTCAACCCAAAAGCAGGGAAATTAGGAGAGAAGTGTAGAGAGAAAGCTTTGAAGTCTGCCTTGCTGGTTAGACTAGCTCAGTGTTAGAAGGGGCAACTATCTGTGGAGAAGCACTGAATGCTGTCTTACTCATCTGAGATATCCTACAACAAGTGATATTTCCTGAATCCTCTTCCTCCTGTGCAGACTTCCTACTCAGTCTGGCAGTTATGAAACTGTGCTACAATTGTAATGCTAAGGGATCAAAAGTCTTGTACATGTTCAGAAACCAGCTCTTTACACAGTAATCTCTTCTGGTATTACAAGAAAGTATAGAATGACCCCTATTCTTTGTTTGAACTACAGATAAATCACCATGAATGAGTCAAGTAATAGTTCCAAACCCTTATGTTAAGGTTCTTAAAAATTCTTGTGGTTTCTCAGTCAATATACAGGGAAAAGACCCCGTGTCTTTCAAAGAGCTGACAATTTAAGAAATTGAGTGTTTGGTTTTTATAGCCATTTTAGTTTCTTTCTTTTTGTAAGAAAGACATGATAGTTAAGCGTTCTCAGTTTTACAGCTGGTTAAAGCCTTTACTCAGTACTGTAAATGTGAACACTTATTTGGTATTTCCATCATGGAACATTAGAGCATCTAGTAAGACAGATGTTAAAGTGAAGGGAAAAGGGCAGCCTTTCCTGCTTGCTCTATCTAACCAGTCATTTAAAGGCATCATCTCATTTCCTATAATCTATATTGTTTGTTTATATGATGTTTTTTGTTTGTAGCTATTTTTTTCCACAAGACTATAAACATTAGTAGGGCAAAGCACCAAACGGTTTTACATTCAGTGTCATCAGCCATGGGCAGGTTAGTGCCTGACCCCTTGCAGTGAGCCCTGGGCAAGTCACCAACAGTGCGGATTCCTGGGACTTACTCCATCATCTACTCATTTAGCAGATGCTCTGGGATCTGCAATGTTAGTGCTTAGAGATGTACTGAAGTCTTAAAACCATTCAGTGAGACCATATCACCTTGTCTATAGATTAGTTGTGATTGTACTATTTTTTATGCTTAATTGGTGTCTGTTTGTCAATATGTTTTTGTACTTTTATTTTTTTTAAATTAAAAAAAAAACATTCAAAACTGTGAATGAGTCACACACAGAAGGAACTAGAGTCACCAAAGCACAATTCCTGCAAGTTGTCTGAAATGTTCAAACTATTAGAATAAAAGTCTGAAAGTAGCCACTTTTGCTATATAAGTCAGATAAGCTCTATCCAATATAAAATGGAAATGGCTAACACTAAAATTAAAGTGGCTACAGAACATTTTAATACTCAAATTACATAAATATGACATATAAGTTCCTTAAAATAACAGGATTCAACTTATATACTTAATTCCTAAGATGGTACCTGAATACAGTGTATACATTAACACGTTCCCACCAGTTTGAACTACTGGTGGTGCGTGCATGACTGTCCCTTTGGGAGGGACAAGACCCTGGATGGGACAGTCACACATGTATGGCCTCATAGTGAATGTGTTAACAGTTTAAATAAAATAATGAATGAAAACAGCTAACCCACCAAATTGACAAAGGTACCAAGTTTTAAAAAGAAAAACTAAAATTGGGTTCAAATGAAATGTTTAAAATTAAGAGGGCTTTTCTTCCATTACCCACTGAACAAATACTAGATACCACTGAACAAATTACTAGATAATATCTTTCCATTACCCACTGAACAAATACTTTGTGCTAGTAGGTGTTGTACTAGCTATCTGTTAACAGAATATTGGGGAAACAATGGACATAGTTCCTTCTGTTATGGAACACTCAAACTAATGATAAGTAACACGAAGCTGCCTTGCAAACTTCCATAGAGGACTCCTCTGAGATGAGAAAACTAGGTGAGGTATCAAGGAGCCTTTTCTAAGGGATGACTGAGTTTAAAGTTACAGATCAAATCGGTATTAACCTAGAAGAGAGAGGGAAAATTCCAGAAAGGGAAAATAGTACTGTTTCCCCAAAATAAGACCAGACCTTATATTAATTTCTTGCTCCAAAAGACAAAATTGGGCTTATTTTCAGAAGATGCCTTATTTTTCATGTACAGAGAAAATTATGAAGATTCATATTAGACACAACCACATCCTTGTGCATGTTACTCATGTACTGCATCTGGACTGACTGCTCATCCAGCAGTGAGTCTTGATTCATCTGTTTACACAGGCGTTTACCTCTCATCCAAAGGCACCTGCTTGGGTATTTACAAGTACTTAATTATAATTTATGTTATCATTTATTTTAAGTATCACTGTCAATAATTCTTATTTATTTTTAATTATACATGATTATTTTATAATTCAATGCACCTGTTCTGTGTTGCAGTGGACATACTAAATGTGTCCACTCGGCTGACAGTCTTAACTGGGACTTATTTTGGGGGTAGAGCTTATGTTATGAGCATCCTGGAAAATCACATTAGGGCTTATTTTCTGGTTAGGTCTTATTTTCAGGGAAATATGGTACCTAGAAGGAAGTAAGGCAAGAGAAACCTGGCACGTTAGGAAATGAAAAGTGGTCTATGAGGAGGGAGTATAAAACAGTGACAGGGAAAACAATCCAGAGACACAAACTGTAACTGTCTGGCATGTGGGGGTTAAGGTGTGTCCAGTTAAACACAACAAGCAAGTTGAAGGGTATTTTAAATAGGGATTTGACAGGATTAGCTTTGCATTTGATAAAGACTGCCTTAGCAGGTTAAATTACTGCACACCAATCAGAGATGAAAAAAACTAAGAGACAAATGCCAGACACAACAAACTGGAAGCCACTGCATTCCGCTAAGTGGTTGTGACAGTGAAAGTCCAAAACAATGAGATATTTGGGGGGATTGAAATATTAGTATGGCTTTTCCTTTTTCTTCTTCTCATTCATTAGCCTAAATTCTCTTCTTTCTCTTTTTCTCAAGTTGGGACTTAACTACAGTAGTTCCTTGCTCCTTGGATTGGTTCAACTTAAATGAATTAAATAGTTAAACAGAAATAGGTAGAAAATTTTATTGTGATCAGAAGAGTTGGGAAAAAAATAAATAAAGCAAACAATTGTTGAATATTTACTTAAATGTAGTTATTCCTTCCATTTTACCACAACACGCTCGAAGTTCTTGCTTGGGTTTAAGGCTCTGAGGTGGAGGAACATTGCCATATGTGGGATATTTTTCCAAATATTCAGTTGTGGGCCAATACACGCCAGAACTCTCATAAATCCTTGTGGTTTCATGCGGACAATGATGTCGCCTGTGCAAACAAATAGACTGAAAGATTATTTTGTCATTAAAAACATTTTGTGAGGTTATTGCATTTGAATCAGAGAATGTCTAAACCTGAGAGTAGCTTTACTAGAAAAGTGTGTTCCCTCTAGAGTGATGTTTACAAAAGCATGAACAGGTTAGTGTATACTTGTGCAGGAGAAACACATGTTACTCTTATAGCAAGTTAGGGTTTTGTTATGGTACGGGCCATGGAAAAGTTTGCACCTAAATGTCCTAGATCCCTGCCAGACAGGTTCCACATGGAACTTAGGCTTCACCCACTCTTCATGGATATGACGCCATTCACACAGAGCTACATGGGTGACAGGGCATGTGCCTTGTTTGCATGAATTGTGGGACAGACACAGTGAGTTTGCAGTCAGGCAGTGTCCTAGTTTGCAAGGTGATTCCCTGACTTGGCAGAGATTTTTCTGGGGCTGACATCTCTGTTGCAGTCCTCTGTTGTGGCAGAGGTAGTGGCTCCCTTCCCAGTCCAGTTCTACAGGATTTGGGGGTATTTCTTTCTGGGAGCTCATTTTGAATAGCTTGGGTATTTTTCCTGGAGATGCATTTTCAGTTCTTCCAAGTGAGTTTTATATGTATTCTTTATATTATAAACACAGTTTTGGCATAAACTTACCAGTGTGTATTATATTGTCCAAAACTAAGAACCCTGACTAATACAGCACTGTGCCACATAAGGAATGACATTGTGATAAATGACAAACCACATACACAAAGATGCTCTCCTAAGACCACATTGCCCAGTGATGTCATAGTTATCTTAATTTATGTAAGTACATTCTATGACGTTCACTTAAGGACTAAATCACCTATGGATGTATTTTTTAAGATGTATTCCCATCCTTAAGTGACACATGACTGGACAGCACATAAGCAGCTGCTGAAGAGAATGAAGGTAACCTATGTGCATGGCTGCTATAAGATGCAAAGATTATAAATAGTAAAAAACATGAGTTGGAGAACACCATGTACAGTGTGTGCTCTCCATTATTTTTAAAATAAAAAGCAGTATATGTGTAAAACAAGTCTTAAGGAACATTTGTTATCTTTGATGGAAAAGATTATGAGATATTTTAGTTACATACATTTCAATCTAACAAAAGAGATAAAGCTTTAAAAATTATGTAACAAAAAACTCAAATTCATACTATTTGGAAATATAACATCAGGTTCTTGGGCCTGGTACACTTGGAGACCCTAGCTGTGTGGTGAGGGCTGACAACACAAGGCAGCTGAAGCTGGAACTGGAGAAAACGCATGTGCTCTGCAGGTGAGTCCGAACCAACTAGTGTGACTGAACCCACTGAATATCCAGGAAGAAAATGAGAGAAATGTTTCTTTGCTTGGAAGCCGCTGGACAGCATGAAGAGTTGTAGCACAGGAGCGAGTGAAGAAGTGGTGTCACAGGTATCTAAGAAACCCTGAAGTCAAGAGAGTCCGGGATTCAGGAATATCAGCTGCAACTGGAGGCTGTGGGAAGTGCTGAAGTGGGTCCGTGCCTAACAGGGTCCAAGACTCTTGCAAGAGTTAGGAGCAGGGTACGCAGTGTGTGCACACAGAGATTCTGAGAGAGGTGTACTGAGTTACAAGAACCAAGTCAAAGGTGGAGGATTTGTCACTGTTTTTATTTTCTGTGAAAACATACATTCACATTGTAATAAACCAGTGTGAAAAATTATAAAGGACAACAAAAGTTTCTAGCCCAACATTTCCAGTCCTCAGAAGAATCTTCATTACTATTTCTGTTTTTTTGTTGTTGTTGTTGTTTTCCTGGAGGCCACACCTGTAACACTCCTTTGAATATCTAGATTTATTAGCTTAAATTCCTAACTTTGCAAATGTTAACATAAAGATGAAGACTTCATTTATACCACTCACATTCACTTCCTACTACTATGCGACCAAGTATTCATTTATCAATTATTTAATAAACAACTAGCCAAAGCTATTGATTGAGGACAGTATTAAGAAAACGTAAACTATTCCATGTTCTCTTTGACTTTAAACCCTGGTGGTGAGTAGGGTGGAGCCAATTACAAAATTAATTGGAAAAACACTTAGTAGTGTATCCTATGAGCAAGAGAAAAAAAATGGAACAAGAAAGTGGGATAGAGTGGGAGGTAGGGCAGAAAGGTTGCCATTTTCCATAGTATGATATGTGAATAAACACCTGAATGACAGTGCCTTTCATTACATCTGAGCCTCACTTTTTCTAACATCTCCAAACTTTTCTCCTCAACATGAAAGAACACCATCACAGTTTAATTCACATAAAAAACTGCATAGACACATGGTAGACGAAAATATGTTACAGATACATGCTAGAGGAAAATATGTTACAGATATACGCATGATTGCTTTGACTTTATCCTTTGAGTTAGTTTCATAATGTGGGGGAGGAAAAGAGATTCTTTGCCAGTAAACTGATGAAGTAGCAGAATTGGGTCAGCACTTCCCTAAAGAAGTTATTATTTGTTTGTTCAGGACTTTTGCACTGAGCATCTTT